>JAGFPH010001767.1:199995-238297 GCA_018207615.1 Philaenus spumarius | reverse complement strand
TAATCGTCTTATAACCGAAGGTATGTTCATTTCTGTATAGGCTTACGAAGACTCTTACGCAAAGCGTGTAAGCTATTTTAAACGTTTGTGGCTTAAAAATGTTTTGAGCTGCTGTTCAACTTTGTTTATAGATAAAGATTCGTATTTTAACTGATAACTATTTCATAATATTTTGTTTAGATAAATTCTACTAACAATTATACAACGTCATCGTTTGTATTACACTTTAATTTCTTAAACAATAATTGGCTTGATTATTAAAAATGTAATTTACTTTATTGTAAAGTTTATTTTGAAAAATTTTCATGTCATAAACTAACATTATTAGGCAAACATGTAAAGATTAAGAAATTTTGTTTTATCTGAGAGGAAAGATGTTGCTATAATGTTGTCAATTATAAATATATTAACATAGATAAACCTCAAGAAAATAGTATGTACTTGATCATAGACAAGGCATGAATCTGTGGTATATCCATTACAATCAAGATGGCTATTTTGTGCAAGGCCTGTATTTCACTACATTAATTATTATAAATCATATAACACTTGAATTATTTTAAGAATTATAGGCTAAACAAACTAAAACCTTATTTTTGTTTTAAATTATAACATTACAAGCAACATTTCGTATGACTTTGGTGAAATAAGAACATCACAAACTTGAATTTAAGTTCTTGAATTGTAGTTCAAAAGTTTTAAATTGTAAAATAATAACTCTTTAGTGAGTCAAATTTATTTTAATAATGTTTCAAACATTTCTTCAGAAAATAACTAACCAAAAAAATAGACCTGACTCGTAGACAACGTTTTATGGGAAAACACATTTGTATTTCTTATACAGTACCTACTATATGGCTTTATGGATTTTCATCAAACCTTATTTATAAAAAAAATAAGGAAATTTATTAATGAATATATTTGAAATTTGCATGTGTTATTGATATGATTGTATAGAATATATGTAGAAAGATTGAATCAAATCGGTTAGTAATTATAGGTTTTGGAGTAAAACGTATTTAAAAGGATCGAAAATTGGGTACGTTATTATAGAAAAACGTTTATATCTTAAAAACTAATTATTGGAAGTTATTTTTAAAAACAAATATAGATTCTTCATGAAATTTACTATAGATTATCAAGTTTTTATTAATATGTATTAATAATTAATTTTAACAATACAGTAATGAATATTAATAATAATAAATTAAAAATTAAGTACATTAAAATTAATATCCCTACCTACGAAAATGCAATGTTCAATACGCATACAAAAACAACACCAAACTAAATGTGAAGATTATAGTACAATAAATGTTTACGTAAACCATAGAAGAAAATTATTACAATAAATGTTCAAACTGTTTTCCTTCAGCTGTTTAATATTATTCAAAGTTAAAATTTGATACGTAAGAAGTTTAATGAACTTTACCTCATTTTTAGAATGATATGACTCAATGTAAATAAATGCAAATATGTTCAGAATTGTTTTGAGATATGGATTTATTTACTTTATTATTTACCGAGCGTAAGCGAGGTCTCCGTTTTAACTCGACCGTTCGGCATTTCGTCTGTGTGTCTGTATGTCTGTGTGTCTGTCTCACGATTACGGCCAAACGCCTTGACCAATTTTGATGATTTTTTGCATGAATGTTCCTTATTGCTAGGCCGAGCCATGTATATATAAGGTTTTTTCCATTTTTCATTTTTAACCCCTTAAAGAAAATAAAAATGGCAGCCGGACCGTTTCTCTCAGTGTAAGCTTTTTTCCAAAGCCAGTTTGTGGCTTAACCGTAAGTCGAATTTAAAAACTAATAACATTTTGCTAGAAGCAAATTAAATTTTAAACTAATGTTTATTCTTGATTTTTTTCCGTATCTCTAACGGTAAGCTCACAAAATGGCCGTAAACTTCGAATTTGTTAAAAATTGTCCAAGTTTTTGTATTTCAACCATGTTTTTATACGTTTATTCTAAACCAATTCAAAAGTGTTCCATAGCTTTTTTGTAGATAAAGGATTAAAGAATTCATATATGCCAGTAAAAAAATTTTTGAAATAAAATTAAGAAAGTTATTAGCTCAAGAAACAATCACGTTCAGTAACTAAAGGAAAATGTTTAACTTTAGACCTACATAAAAAGTAGTAAAAATTATTGTAATTTTTTTCATAAATGTAACAAAGTTTCGTAATTTAGTTCTAAATAAAATTGTATAAAAATATTTATAAATTTCAAATTTCTTATTTTAAAAACACCAGTTTTTATGTTCCTAATACAAGACTGCTAACAAAACTAGGCCTGTTTTGAATAGTAATTTAGGAATATATCATTTGCCCAAAAATGACATATTATTATAAGAAAGTGTAGAGGATAAATATAAGAATTGAACTGTAAATTATCATTGTAAATTTCATAAAAATATTTGACTTAGCTTTATTGAATTACAAAATGAAATAAAACAAATGAAACCTCGCGGCGATAAAGGACATACAAAAAATGACCCTAGGACACCGTGGGAAGTGTTGGTACATGAGTTAAGAATAAAGTTGAGATCACTATCACGGCGTTTTAACATCGTTTGTTTTCATTATTTCTAATATTGGAATATGATATGGAAGTTATGGAACTGTAAATACATTGTTAAGTTTGAGTTATTTAAGTATGTAAATATTTAATTGTATGTTGTCCCTCTATAACGCGATATTTTTAGCTATCTTACGCATTATTAACCTAAATAAAACTCAATGCCTCTAAGAGAAAATCTTTAGCAGTTAAAGCCCAAGAAAAGAAATAAAAACGAGAACTAGAAATACCGGAATCGCGGGAATTGTAAATAATGTTTCACTGGCTAAACCTTCTGCTTACTTCCTTACTGGCACACTAATTTTAACCTAAGCTCAAAACCACATTTGTTATTTCAACGAGCGAGGTCTACTGTTCACATAACTACTAGTTTAAAAAAAGTTACATTCATAATGGAGGATCCAAGATGGCAATACCACAGTACAAATATCATTGCATAAATTTATCAAATAAATACTGAAATGAGAAAGTAAAAAGGAAATGCAATGTAAAATTCAGTATATGCCGCCAAGTGGAGCGTTCGAATACAAATTATTTAAATGTTATTAGGCCACTAAATTTTAGATATTTAATATAGTTTAATGAACGGTACCAGGAACTGGTATATACTTTCTCACAATCATATTTAAATTATTAAACAGATTCACTGTGACTTCATAATTTTATTGTAGGTGGGTTAGGAGAAGTGATTTATTAAGTAGAAGATTAACTAATAAATATTATTATTGTTATCTAGAGGGAAAACTATTCCATCGATTTCGAACAAATTTGCACCAAACACGTCAATTAGGCCTATATAGATGCACGAAAAAAGGTTTTGACAAATTTTGAAAAACAACCCCCTTTATGGCCAAAAACCTCCAAAAATCAGTTATTATTATTAGCTAAACGAGAATTTTCAGAAAGATGCGGGTTTTGCATATAGTAGGGGGTCCCAAAACGGATATTTCTACAAAAATCTCAACATCGATTTTTTTTGCGATCACTACACTTTCTCTATACTATAGTATAGTGAGAAAGTAAAAGGATATGCAAATCAGAAAAAAACTATTAAACTAGTAGCCTACACAATTTGTTTAGAAAATACGATCGTTTACCATGGCAAATAGCCTAGGAAAAACCTGCAAGCAAGGAAATGTAAATGTAAAACTTATAAAAAACTAAATTGAAATCAAAAGTTGTAAAGTTGAAACGCTGTAGAATTATGTATTTATGTAATGTAGGAGCTTCATAATAATAATAATAATAATAATAATGTTAATGGATCTATTAGAATGGATATTTACAAGAGCAAAGCAAAACCTACAGTTGATATAGATCAGCAAATAAGAGAAAAATCAAGGTTCGTCAGAATGTGTTAGCGAGATGAATTGAAAACTAATTACATTGGTATCGAGGCTATACAAATATTAGATAATTATGTCCAGTATAGAAAATAAGAAAGGCAATGAATATAAATTAAGAAAATGAATATTACAAAATGAGATGTTGTTAATATGTAATAAAGACTTTAAGATTCAATGAAAGTAATAAATTTTGCGTATTAATATATTTATGTTTCAAAATTAGCTCCAATTCAGGTGCATACATTCAGTAAAAGAAATCTACAAATATTTACATAATAAATTTAATAACCAGTCAAGAAACGTATCCAAAATTAATTTCAAACAATACAAAGGAACAATAATAGTGAAAATTCGACATATACGTTAAAATAAGTGCGGAAAAGAAGAACCAACGATCTTATGACACTTTTCCGGAACATAGAAACCGCTAAAGTGACTACAATTGAATCGTCAAAGTTTTCAATTGTTTTCAGACATTTCAATTATGTATAAGCTATTATCTCAATGCTTTTATTATACGGGTCATTTGAGAAACAACATAAGTTATAAAAGCTAATTTTTAGTAAATTAAATAAAACTTTTTCACTCATTACAAATGCGATGTATGATCATAATTTCATATAATGTACAATACAAATTATTAACTAACCATGGTATTTTGTTTTAAACATTACATTTTTTTTTCATACACACAATAGGCTTATAATTATTATGACTTATTAAAATTACTGAAAAGGACTATGTTGTTTCTGAAATGACCCGTTCTATTACAACATTTGTCTTATTTTTCATTTAAACTTTGATTGCGTACAAGTAGATGTATATCAGAGGCAGTGCGAGTGCTCTATCCCGAGATACTGTAACTATAAATATTGAACAAATCCATATGTATTTTGTTAAATAACAATTCATGATTCTTTAAATAAAAGCTGTTATTAAGAAGAACTAGTCTCTTTTATATGTCTACAAGTATTTTTATATTTTACAGACTAAATTTTTGACATTCTAATAAAATAGTATTTTTTCATAGAGTAGGTTTGTCGATCACGTCTACCTTAAAATTTTTCTAATGTATGAAATAATAAGCCGTTCTCAGACTTTTCACCTACCCTGTATAGAGAAGATAATGTAAAAGGGTTTACTATCAGAAGTTATTACATTATATTACTTATTTAAACTTCCTTCGCCACTAAATCCCAGTAACAACACTGGTTGAAACAAATTTGGTTTCTTTATAGACTGGTTAGGTATATATAAAAAAAGTGTCCGTTATTTCTGTTACTAACAAAGAAAAAGTTCTTAAAGTAATTGGCAATAATTATTAAAAACTGTTTTTATTATTACAAATAAAATACATAGTAATTATTGTAAAAGAAAATTGTTAAAACTTGATATTTTAATTTGTTGTAACAGACAAAATAAAATGCGTACGATTTTATATCAGTATTCGATATACATCATATTATTACTGAAAGGCATCAGTAATACAGTAATAATCTTTAATGTAGTTAATATTTTGCTGGTAAATTATACACATTTTGCATTATCTCTCTTCAAGATGTTTCATAGACAATAGATGTTTCAACCAATCGTAATGTTAAGGCGAGCAGCATGTTATAAGAAAGATGATTTTTGGAACGTTGACATTCGTTGACAATTATTGAAGATAGTAACAATTTATCAGTTCTACTGAAGAATAAGACGAAAAGAGGACAACAACTTGTAGACTTGGCTCTCAATGCTGCTGGCCCGTCGTGAAGGTAAGTAATACTGTATATATAATCAATTATAAATAACTAGTAATGCAATTTCACCTTTTCACATTTGTATTTTCGTTAAAGTTATAATGTTTTGTTAGTTTAAAAAGAAAATGTATGGTATAAGGGGATTTCAAGTTTTATTTTTCCCTCAATTGTTTTATCATTTCATAAATGTTTATTTTCTTTTTATCTGTTTTGTAGTCTAATTAAAAAACATTTCGTTTTCTAACTAATACAATTTGTTAAACTTGTTCAATATTAAATAATCGTAATGTGTTAAGTTTTTATAAGTATTTTATCTGGAAAGTTTTTTATTTATTTTATTTATAAGTATTTTAAGTTAAGTATTTATGTGGAAAACGAAGCGATTTCGGGCCAATGTTTATGCACTTTTGTCTTACTTCTATAGAATGACATTTCGAGACATTGCCGCATAGTCTCGAATAACCCTGTATTTGTTACAATTACCTGTTATATAGAATATGTTTACACTAATTTGGTTAATAGTTAGCTATTATTTAGTTCAGTACAAATCTTTGAAAAAGGAACTTTTGACGCATATAAAGGCATCCTTTCTTGTTGACTTATAAAGACATATAAACACTTTCTCTTATTGGAATTCGACGAATTTATTTAAAAAAATATTCAATGCATACAATATTGTATATGTTAACCGAGGTTGGTCAATGTTGAGAAATTATTTTATTTAAGATAACAATTTAAATAATTTATTTTTTTTATTTTGCGGGCGGGGTCTTGATCCCTTAAAAAAGGATGTACGTAACAGCGTGGGGCTAAGTTTTATACGCCTATGTATGAACTTGTACACTTTATACAGTTATTATTTATCACGCTTATTTGATTACATACTTGTTCTTTGAATAATTTTAATGGAAATAAATTACAAAAATCTTACTGTAGAAACAGCTAGTTTGTACCTGTTGCCAAAATTATTTGTTTTAAATGTTAAGTTATCCATTGGCGTTTACTCTACCAGACTGTTCCAAATACAATTTGAATATATTAAAGAATGGGCAGCAATCGTCTAAAGCTTGAGATTTTAGATGGATGTCACTCCTTAACTACTAGTTTTCTTTCTATTAGTTAAAGACATTCTCAGTACAAACTCTTATAATGTTGCGTAAAATACGAAAACCCCATAAGGTTCCCATTAAAAAATAGAAGTAAGCGCCATTTAGGATTTCAGCGCCTCTTACTTTGACTTTCAAATACATATCACAAACGAAAAAAAAATTAAGAGATATATCTCATTTAAAGAAATATATTGGTGCTTTAGTTAATAAAAATTACCATGTATATAACGCACATAGTTTGTTCTCTATAATGTGTTTTTCGCTTTTTAACTTAAAAGACTTTTACTTTGTTATGAAATATTATTCAGCCACATACCAAACTGCCATATACTCTAAACTGACTCAAATATCATCTAACCAAAAAATATTATCCAGTGCAAACAAAATAATGATATTGAATTATGATTTAAGAAGAAGTTAATTTGTAATTTAACCTACTTTTAATATTCTCATTGAAAATGTGTGTCTTTTGTTAAAATTATATAAAACTTACAATTACCTGCAGTATATGTTTACAAATTGGGTTGGTATTTACCAAAACAGCTACACTTACAAATTATATTAATTTTATAATAAATATGTATTTTGTTCGGCAGTCTACTTTTTAACTATACAACATTAATTTGTTTCAAATTATTATATTGTTGATGTTTCGATAAATAAAGGGTTTAAATATAGTACAAACAAAACAGGGTGCTAATCAGAATATTGATGAATAAATACAATTCAAATATATTTTTAATAGTTACATTTCAAGTTTTTATTTTTAATATAAAAACTAAATTTTTAGTAAATTCTAAAAATGTATTGAGTCTTGCCAAAAATGGTTTCGGAAGCGACGGTATTGACAAGGCTGCTTAACAAAGAGTAAGTTTTTATATTTCTATTATTTTATAATTTCGCTTTGTCATATTCAAGATGACAAACATTTTATTTTTTTTTTTTTGTAAAACAAACATACACTAAATGGAAACTTGAAACAAAATAGCCAAAACAAACCATTAATACAATTACAAAAAATATTAATATTAAAGTTAATACGTCCGTGATGAAAATATACCATTTGTAGGAAAACTTTAATTCAGTGAGATCAAACTCTAAAAAAAATGGAATCCAGATAAAACCTAACATTATTATGTTGACGTTATAAAGGCTGACTTTAATAGCTTATTATAAACAGACTTAATTAGTGAGAAATTACAGTGGCAAGCTAAAAACTATCAATTAAGGGGAAAATGTAAAACCCAATAGTATAATAGTAATTATAATTATAGATATTACATAAATGTTGTATACGTATCAAATACACACTTAGTTTAGTCTAATTAAACGAACTAATGTATTATTCTTATATTATTGTAGGAATAGGAGGTTTTCCGTTGTAAAATTATTGGAATTCAATAAATTTCATTTGGTTCCGACTGATGAGGTGAAACCTACAACAAAGGATGTATACTTAGTCACGTATCATGACAAGCAATGTAATGCAATTCCCATCCACAGTGGAGGTAACATTTTATAGTGTTGTTTAACTATTTTATAGTATTAGTCTATGAGTAGTTAAGGTTTTGGCTACTTTAAAACATATTAATAATTTAATTAATAACAAAATTAGTGACATTTATGTAAAGTTATAATTATAAGAGTTTGGCAGAAATAATTTCACAAATTAAAAACCAAGAAAACTAAAATCACACAGTAATTTAAAGTATTGATTTCAGCGTAATATTTGTTCAGTAAGCAACCTCTAAACTTTTTTTGTCCAACTCATTTTTTAATGTGAAATTAATATTTTTATTAAGATTTGGTAGTTTATGTACATAGTTTATGTACATTTGAGTATTTTTATATATCACTCACTCACTCACTGATCATCACTAATTCTCCCACTTCCCATGAAACTAGAGAGATGAAAATTGGCAAGTGTATACTTTGTGATGTAAATAGGAAAACTAAAGAAATTTAATTTTGATATTCAATTTTTTTGGGGTAATTTTGGGGGTTTAGGTGTAGTTTTGGGTTATCATTCCCTATAACGGTTTTGTAATGGATTTATTTTTTTTTCTACAGCGGGATAACGAAAGATCGGATCTTAAATTTGATGAAAATCGTAAGAGTGGAATTCAATTATCTACAACTTTTGTATTAAAATTTTTTTTCTACCTCGAATGGTTACCGAAAAAAAATAGTTAATACTTGAAAAAAGTACTAATTTAAGAGTTGCTATTCCCAAAAATGGTTTTGTATTCTGTTTCTCTCTATGTATGAAAGGATCTCTCTCTATATAATTATAAATAAAACATAACATGATTTTGTGTATAGAAGGTTCCAACGGGGTTGGCTTGCGGAGCACGCATGGGTTTCCCCTAGTATATAAATAAATATATAATCTTTTGAAGAACCATTACTCTCTATTATAATAACACAGTAATACATTTAGAAACACTGAAGCCCCAACCACCAGTTTGGTGAATAAAACTACACAAATAAAGTGAAACACATTTATTAATATAGTTATTCTAGTTCCCTGATGTACATTTCGGTAACAAAGTTACCATCATCGGAGGTATGAACTTGGTATAAACTGGTACAACTCAGATAAAGGTCCTATTCCTAATTCATGTTTGTTCTCTTTGTTGAAACCTAGGTAAAACCTTCCCATTAATCGACCGTATTATTTAGTTGTTTCTAGTTTATTTATATATTCTTATGTAAGTCTTTTTGCTTATTTATTGTTTAGTTTGTTTTCTATAATTTTCTAATTTTAGCCGTTGAAGATATTTATTATATTAATTTATGGATTAGTTTATATTATTTTCAAATTTTATCCGTTGAATATATGTATTATTCGTTATTTTAATAAGTTGTAAGATATATTGTACCCTGTTTCCCGGTAGTTTTAAAAGTTTTATGTAATCGGTGTGATATGATTCATTTCTCAACATTAGGCCATTCCCAAGGACAGGGACAAGTATCGTTAGCCGTTTCTACCTGGCTTTTTGAAACAAGCCCTTGGCGTGGTCACTTTTGATTGGTTGATCTACCTAAGGTAGGGAAAGGGATCAGAATTTGTCTGTTTAGTTTATAGTTTCATTCTTGTTAGCTTTAGTTTAGATGAACCCTCCGATGATGGCAAATTGGTTACCGAAATGTACATCAGGGAACTAGAATATCTATATTAATAAATGTGTTTCAGTTTATTTCTTTAGTTTTATTCAACGAACTTGTGGTTGGGGCTTCAGTGTTTCTAATTTTTTAAATTCACCACAGTACTCATTGAACATCTGACAGTTATACATCTTTATCTTGCTGACAAAAATAAAATGGAAGTATTACTAGGAAAAATAGTTTCTTACGAAAAAATCCATAGCAAATACAAAAATCTTGCTTCCGTATCAAAATTTGTACAAACAGAGTTAAAACAGTCACATCCTTCAATGCAGGCAGATGCGTCTCAAACAGGTAAATAAATATATTAATTTATATATTTAATCTAAAATTTCACTGATTAAATGTTATTGAATCAATAATAAGTCTGCGCTTTTAATTCATAACATATCATTTAATAAGATTTTTTTTAATTTGCGAAGCAAAATTTTCAAGTGGGTGTAACTCAATAAGTAGAAGTTTAATAACAAAATTTTCCTTTTAAAGTTTCTTATTTTTTATGAACTTGAAGAATATGCAATAAAATGGGATCCTATGTGAATTTTTTGTGTGCCATTTTATGGTCAGCTACAAAAAAACTAATTATTTCCAAAATATTTCCCCCAAAAAACTATAAAACTTTTGTCTGAAACGTTGTTCTATGAAATGTATATTTTCGGCAGTATTTAAAAGTAACACTTTAATTTGAACACCCGGTATATCATTATAAACTATTACTTATTATAATACAAATATATCTATTGTAAATACAATAATATAATCACATACTAAATATATACAGTTAATGATTGTAACAAATTTACACCTTATGTAAATTTTATAAACTAAAATATAATCAATCCAGTTACAGTCGTTTGAGAAGCTTATCTGACTTCCATTTAACTTTTCAATTTTTGAACTGGAATATTTCATAAACTAGTGGCTCTCCTGAAAAAAATTATAGGAATTATTTTTGTAGATAATTTTTAATTGTCTTTATTTTTCATAATGGATACTTTTTGATGAAACCCATATTTTCCGAGATATTTATGAAAGACCAAAAATAGTCACATATTTATACCCCCTCCCCCACACTCACCACCTAACAATCAGGACTTTTGATATGTTCATTATTAGACCTTCTCAAACAATACTACAAAGTTTCAAAACTTAGAAATTTCTAACCGTATAATTTCATAATTTCACTGGGCTAAAATGGAAATCATCTATTTATCAAGTATTGATTTAAATTTCTACTATGAAATGATATTGTAAAGGTCTTATACTTTTAGGTTTACATTCATCAAAAGTAAAAGTCTTGGTATGAGATCAGTCTTTTGTCTGTTTCTTTGTCATAGTCACAGTTGGTTTCCTTCAGGAAACAATAAAAGCACCTTAATGTAATTTGACAAATTTATAAAGCATATCCTGCATATACCATACCTAAAAAATATGTATTATACTTTTTAGACGATTGATTTTGGTAAACAAAACAATCAATATTTTGTATTACTATGACACGAATAGCTTAATTATTTAAAGGATATAACAAGGGATATAGATTTCAAGATATTCAAAAATTCAAGAAAATTTTGCTGAAACCTCCACCCAGTCAAATGTTAAGTATTTTAAATTTGTACATGTTATATATATTCTCTAGGTGCAGAGATGTGACTAATTTTCTTTTTATTACTCAACAATACAATTTTTTATTTTGGCTCAATTCATACAGTATTTTTTCTTAATCATTTCAAGTTAATTTATTGTATTTAAAGTTAAAATTAAACTTATGAGTTTTGTCTAGAAGTGCACAGTAATGTATAATAAAGTATTATTATAATATTTAATTTATTACTATACATTACAAAAATACAGATTGCAAAGTGACACAAAAAGGTATGAACTAAATTTGGGTATAGCATTAAAACTATTACACGAATAAAAATCAACATTTGTTACACTTTTGTGAATTATTCATGAGAAATAAGTGTTCACCTAAATGGTATGGTAGCCACTATTTCATTGGTTTTGCACCTACTATGTATAATTTTCCCCCTCATGGTTGTTGTTATACTTTAGCTTGTTATTTTAGTAAATGAAATATTTGACATTTTGTAGCTTTTTTTTATCAAAATATAATACAATATTGATTTTACTTATTAGGTTATGGCGATGAACATCATCAATAAGTCACAATTAATGTACAAACTGTACAGAATATTGTGGTTGATACGGTATACCTATGATTCACATTTACTGACCGTGAGAGTTAAGTATAGACGCGGATAATTGCCTACTATTTGCAGGCGCTTGCTAGGAAGAACACGGCTCACTTCAAGCATGATGTGTGTTCATACTATGCTATGCTTTGATTATGCTTTATGATTAAGAAAATCTCAAAAATAAAAATAAATTAGTACAGTAGAGCGCCGATTATCCGAAAGCTTGTCTTTAAAGTACTATATTCATTTTAAATAAATAAAAGATTTTTATAGAAGGCACCAATTGTTTCATAATGATGTAATCATTTTATCGCAAATCGGTAAATTGAAAAGTTTACATCAATTCATTGGCTACAACTTTTCCGCTGGAAGTTTGTTTATAACCCAAAAATAAAAAATTCTTCGCTAGTAACTTTTTCATGTCAGTCAGTGATAATTCTGAAATATTTTCAATTATTAAAATTGGAAATACCTGTTAAAATACAAGTTTTGTATATTCTTAGAATCCGTACTTTATGTAGATTAAGAATATGTAAGTTTTATTTTACTGAAGCTTTTCCGTCGAGTTACAATAGCGAGTAAACGACAGTGCGCTCAAGGAGTCCATTGCTCTAGTCTTGCAGATATCAGCACAGTGGTGTCAGAGTAAAACTGGCGGCTCAGTGCCGAGATCAAAGAAACGGTTTAGCCCTTGTTATAGAGCCCCGCCAAGTATTGGATTGATGTTCCACGCCTTCAAAATATTTGATACTAACGCTGAATACAGCATTGTCTGCCGGGCAGATCCATGTCTATTCTTATATCTCACGGACACACATAATCGCAGCAGAAACAATTTGAGATATAAAATAAATCGGTCTTCATGTTTTCTATCATGTGCATTTTTTAATGAATATGATATTCAAGTCAGTTTAATTTGTATTTTATTTTTTAATGGACACTGAAAATCTCTAAGTAAATGTATTTGTCTTTAAATATATCATAATACAGAGTGATGCAAAAGTTCTGCAACTCCTTCTAATTTTAAACCTGTTACAGGTATTAACTAAAAACTTTCAGGAAGTAATATTGGGCAAATACTATACCTTTTAGTTTTATGAATGATTTTTACCCTTATTCGGTTAAGGGTGGGACGCAAGTCAAATTTTTTAAATAGTAACCCTTATTGTGTGATACTTTGTTTAAAGCCCTCATTGAGACAAGAAAATTTATTAAATTTAAATAATTTAAGATTAATAAGTTTTAAAATCTATGTATTACAATAAATATTTATTTTATACATTTAAAATTATTTACCATGATCATAAATACAGTGGTTATAATAAGAATTTAGGTATTGAGTAGGCCCCATTTTCATAAATATGACAAAAATTCTTCGGAGTGATTTTTTTCTAATCATAATTAATGAAGATTATAAAATTTTTACAATGTTTCCATATCTAATTGTATGTATAATACAATACATAGAAAAATGGAAAAATCTGAACTTCTTGGCTCCACCATTTTGTGTTGGGGAGGGGCCTACTTTACATCAATTTTCTTGTCACAATGAGGGCTTTAAAATGAGGTATCACACAATAAGGGTTGCTATTTAAAATTTTTGACTTGCAACCCCCCCCCCCCTAACCGAATAAGAGCAGTAATCATTCATATCCCTTGTAATTTTTTATGGTAGAGTTGAGTACTAGTAGTAAAAGGTAAAATAATGCATAAAAAAATTGTTTCCATCGAAACAATCAATCACTCAAAATAAATTTATACTCTGATATTTCAGATACAAACATTCAAGAATTTAAAGGCGATGATAACCACCCAGGTTTTTCGCCTTTAAACCCCAAAAAAAAAATTCAAGAATTTAAGGATCAAACCACACCTCTTAATGTTGAGTTTGAAACCTTACAACTGCCTGTTTTGCAAGAAGAAGGAACTGATCCTTGAAGAAGATCAAACCACACCTCTCAATGTGGAGTTTGAAACCGTACAACTGCCTGTTTTGCAAGAGGAAGGAACAGATCCTGAAGAAGGTATATACACCGTTGGCACTAATGGTCTACTTGGACAAGAGCAACAATCATCATTATTAGGTGATTTCAATTATTGTTTTAGATTTTAACATTATAATTTATAGTAGTCTACTTTATAAAGCAGTTAGCTTTTATTAAATGTAAATGAAAAGCAAATTTGATTTTACCTGTTTTTAATTATATAAACACTTCAGTTACTTTCGTCATAGACATAGCTATAGTTTTTTAATGGTCTATTTCCTCTTAAGAGAAGTATTTTTACCAAAAAACCTTTATCGATTCTCTGTAGAAACTGTTGATTCATTCTCTGTGAATATCAGAATAACAATTATTATTATTAGAGCTAGCCTGTTAATAATGGTGTTCATGTTAGCTCTTAGAGCAGCTCTGTACTGCCTAACACAGATAATCAACGAGCTTTACAATTAAAGACATTTTGTTCAATAGACTTCAATCACACTATTCACAATGTACACACAGTGGTTCGTAATTTTAAAGTACTAATATATTATGTACCGGTAGGTATTTTCTTATCCTATTATGACCTGTAAAAATGCTAGCAATTTTAAATGTTCCCTTCACATGGAAAGAAGTGATATAGGACTACAATATTTAAGGTATGGCTTTCGCCACTGATCAGAAATTGGTCTAGTTTCTTCCCAGAATAGTTACGACAGATTTTGTTTCGTCCGGTCCCATTGCGCAAATTATTTGCTGTCAGAAGATTAACTCTGAAAATCAGTCCTATCCTCAAAAATAAGAGCCTACTAAAAAATCCACACAACTTTACAGAAATTATATTGAACACAATTAATTTTGTAAAAATAGTATTTTGGTGCTTAAATTAATTAAATGTTTTCTAATTAAATTTAAAGTTGAACTGATTAAAATGTTTACTAATATGTAGTACGGCCATTTAGTATTCTTCCCAGGTCTTCTACCGTATTTCCAATTCATTAGGTTCACTGGAAAACTGTCTACATTTGCAAAGTACTGTGTGTTATGACATATTTTAAACATTATGTTTTTAGCATCCAAGAATGCAATAATATAATAAACGGGTAATTAATTAATTACCTTATTTAACATTCATGCACTCTAAATATATATTATCGGATTCCCGGTTCCGGTGGTTCATGCCACCATCATCAGATCAACCTCAAATAAAGTATTTCATTCCACTGTTGAGGAACATGTCGTTAAAAACTATTACAACATAAAACATTAAAAAATCACAAACACTTGAAAATATAGACACCGTATGACAACAACGCTGTCTCAAAGAATAAATTCAGCATATTACATATACAAAGTCTTGCTCAATCTTTTATACATATTTTTCATAAAGTCCCTTTAACCCGCTATATTATTTTTGTTACTGAAGTATGCCTAAGTAGGCAGACAACTTATGATTCTTCCGGTGATTCGAAGAAGCATGAATGGTATGGTCCGTTGCAGTAGGCTTTCTGTATATGCTAAACATGTTAAAACCATCCTTTTGCCTATTGATAAATTCAAAAAGTTAATGCTGTCATTAACTACACTTTCAAGGATTTTCTACTTCGAGTTACTACTGTTGAGATAATTTTTCATTTAATTCAACTGTGTAGTGGTACCATGAAAACCAGCACAAGGTGACGTCAACGTATATATCTGTAGTAATAGACCAATTTATCTCTATATTTATTATTCTTATTTATTATTGTAAAAATATGTGTTACTTCAAAATTATTAAGATATATTTCAGCTAAAAAACACAAAAGAGTGCAACCCATAGCAAGCCCATTTTTTTGGAAGTAATAATTTCCATTGACACTGAAATAATTCTGTTCCAAAACTAAGTTCAACAATGTTACGAGTTCATTTATTGCATCGGGGTTGAGTTTAGAATTCTGTTTGAGGTAATCTTCCAAAATATTAATTGTTTCTTTTACAGGCATTTTTACAGGACGCTAATATGTTGTTCTGTTTTATTTTCATATTCTTAATGTTATCAACGACTTCGAGACTATTTTTCAGGCTGTAATTATTGGCAAACTTTATTTTTCTTCTAATGATCCGGTCCAATAATTAGGATATGTTGTATATAGGTGCATTTGTAAAGTTAACTAATTATCTAATCGGAACGTTACTTTTGAGGATTTTGGCAAACCTCGGAGTTTAGGTGAACACGGATTTAGTAATTTTTAACCTTTTTTGTATCACTCTTAGAAAATAAATGTATGCAGAAGTTAGTTGATTTATTTGTAATGTTAATGTAACAGTTAGTTTGATCATTATTATGAACAAGGATTAATAGACAGACTAACTAAAAAACATAAAAGGAAAATAAATAGCTCAAAACTAAACCATGAACCCGGAAAAATTCTAAGTTATATATCCATTGAGTATAACAGGAAACTGGAATTCAACTTAAAGATAGAATTGAAAAAACATAATATCATCCCAGCATACAGAACTGCAAATAACCTCGTTAACTTCTTGAAGCCAAAGAGTAATAATCCATTTTTTATAGAACGAACAAGCATCAGCCCGCATATAATTCAGGTATAATAATCATGAAAATCATGATTTATCTCTTAGCTTCTTTAGCAACTCAGGACTTCAAAAATCATAATACAGAATTAACTCCCACTTTTTAGAAGTGTTTAAATTTAATCTGAGAGCAATTAAAATATACCTGTTATTTTTCCAGGTAGCAATAAATCATATAACTGAAGGAAACTGTTTTGTATTTTTTGCGGAAAGGAGATAGGTAGCTAATTTGTCAAAAAATCTAAAACAAAAACATCCAAATTAAGAAAAAGTAATAGAATTATTGCAATTTCGACAAATGACCCTAAGAGACGGATTGCGCTTGGTAAAATTAGACGTGAAGGTTATGCGATACATTTAGGTGAAAAAGCAAACGTTTACAGATCTAAAACTACAAATTATGTAAAATGTGATGGATGTGGAAATCTCTATGGGAGCAAAACCCTGTATCATCATTATTAAGTGTGTACTGGAAGAAAAGCACCCAAAAATTTGTTTCAAATTTTGAAATGTCATGAAAAAATGTGTGAAGAACTAAAAACAAAAATGATTCCAGGTATGTCTTAATCAGAAGAAGTCATTGATGCCATAACAAATGATGCTAGTATTATAGATTATGGTAACATGCAATGTTTGAGGTTTGGCGATGATTTGGAAAAACAAAAGAATTGAATTAGATCGAAACTCATTTCATTAGCTAAAATAAGGCTCCAAATGACTGAAGTTAATATTTCAGTAAAAGAGTTGAGCGACACATTTCATCCAGAACAATGGGACAATTTCATTCATTGTGTCAGATCATATGCACATTTAGATCAACCAACAAACAATCACCTTCAAATGTCCATCAGATTGGATTGTTGTTCAGCAATTTAGCTAAAGACCTGAAAGTCGCATGTCCATTAACTGAGGAAGGTAAAAATAAAAAGGATATTATTACGTCCTGGATAGAATTGTATGAAAGAAGGTACAGGAGCACTATTGGTTGGCAAGCTAGTAAACTTGCAACAAATAAGAAGTGGCAATCGAAAACACTAGTCCCTGTTGCTGAAGACATTCTAAAATTGAACAGGTATATAAAAAATCAAATTAAATTCAACAAAAATATATTAACTCATAAATTTAGTCAAATCACCTGGGAAGAACTAAATAAGGCTGCTATGTAATTCTTAGTAACATTCAATAGAAAAAGAATAGGTGAAGTTATGACAATTACAATGACAGATTATGAAGGAAAACAAACGATCCGAAAATACACTGACATATATATATTAGTTTGTCAGAATCAGAAAAGATTATATATAAGAACTTCTTTCATTTAACAATTCGAGGAAAACTAGCTAGACCTGTTCCTCTTCTCATAAGCGAGGAATTATCGGATGCAATAGATCTGGTTATAAAATTCAGAACACATGCTGGTGTAGTTGCAAATAATAAACACCTTTTTGCAAGAGGTGGTAAATTTTTTTATGCAAACCTTTGTTTTAGAGAGGCAGTGTATGCATGTGGTGCTGAATCACCAGAAGATCTGACCAGCACTGCTTTGAGAAAACATGGCAACAGTGTCTCAAGCACTTGATTTCACAGACAATGACCTCAAGGTTTTGTGTGGCTTTTTAGGCCACACAAAACAAACTCATTTAGAAAATTACAGGTTACCTAGTGACGCAGTTCATGCTCCTAGGCTGTCACGCCTTCTGTCCAGGCAATATTCACAAATTTAAAGGCAAGTCTATTGATGAAATTGGTGCCAACATAGACATCTCTGATGTAATTGAAGTTAAGAAGTACCCTAACAGACCAACAACTAAAGTATTGCCCTGTAAGGCATTGAACACTGAAAAGAGGTTGAAGAAAGCACAAAATTCATCTACAAAAAATGTAATATTGGAGGGACGACCAACTACTCCTACAATGGAAACACAGGATTTACCTACTTTTAGTACTCCGACTACAACTAAAAAAAGAATACATTGGTCCACACCAGAAAAACTAGCTATGAGAAGACATTTTTCTCATCATCTACTTGCTTCTACTTTACCTTCTCTTAAGGATTGTCATAATATTAGAAAAAAAGAGTTAGCCCTTAAAAGAAGAAAAGTGGATGTAATGAAAGTTTGGGTCGGTAATCAAATAAAAAAAGTCTGTAAAATAAAATGAAGTAAAAGGATATTTTTTTAAAGGTTCAAATATCACATTTAAAATAAACACGTTTACCAGTCGTATTTTATACTAGGGAAAGATTTTCAAATTTTACAGATTTTCATTTATTTAAGTTATAAATAAGACAAGGGCTGCTTAAAATATTTAAATAGGTTATTTATTACTGACTACTGATGGTCAAACGCTTCTTTCCACTTCATGCATGTTTAGTAGATTATTTTTTAATTGTTATTTATTATCTACCTTCATTCATTTTTGAAGGTCATTAATTTTTAAACAAGTTTTTAAGTGAATAAGAATGTATATTAATTGCAGATTTTTAAAGTTTATGCATCATTGTGTGTGTGTGTGAGAGTAAATGGTTGAAGTAGACTACAAGTTTAAATATGTATAGTAAAAATAAGGTGTATCAACCCTTTTGACAATCATATAGACCACAACAGATTAAAGTGTTATTTTTAATTAAATGTTTTGTTTTGCTTAATCTATTTTGTAAATAAAGCACTGCTTATTATATGATATGTGTCGTCAAACAATAATTTGCTTAACACTGACGGCCGGTGAACATGCCAATGACTGATTTACCAGATTGCCAATAATTTTTATTAGAACTAAAATAAAATGTTCTATTATTTTAAAATACTGTTATTTGCCTAATGTATACATATAATTAAGTTAGTATATCAGAGACAAAATTACGGACAACGTCGTTCAGTCAGTAAAATATATGTAAAGTATGAAGTTTTAATGTTTGGCTTTTTGTTTGGTAAAGTAAGTTAAATATTATATTTTAGTGATATTTTATGCATGATTTTATGGACAAAATATTTTCAATTCACTGTTGTAGATTAAATTTATGCTTATTAGGTCCAGGAAAGAATACAGTGTTAGTTTGTCTATAAGGAGCTATTTTTAACATAAATAAATGTTTATACAAAACAGTGCTTGTTTATAATTTTTAACTTTATTATTTGAAATGCCACAATATATTTCTAATACCAGTGATAATGTAAAACACAAGTTTTAGTTTGTAAAATAAGTAATAATAATTATTATAATAAGGCTACAATGTGTTTTTTATGTATTCAAACAAAAAATGTACCAATAAAAACTACTATGTAATTAAAAAATATGTATTACTATACAGATTTTTATTGCATTAAAAATAATTTACCTAGTTTTGTATATAACATTTTATAGTTACAACTTGAGCTGACTAGTGAAGAATATATATATACAGGGTGTTCAGAAAAAGCTTTCCAAGAATTCAGGGGGTGATTTCCCACATAAAAATCAGATGAAACGTTTCAATAAACATAGTTTAAAAAATAATCGGTTTTCTGTCCAGCCGCCATTTTTTTTTTTAAACGTGTATCTTAAGAATGGTTTAAGATATCTTCATGAAATTTAGTACACATTTACTTAACTGCATTATTTATTGTTAAAAAAAGTACAAACATTTTATCTTGTAAAATCTCAAAATGGCGGCGATTTATAAATTGTTAATATATTTTTAATCCTATATTTTATGAAAATTACTTTGATTAGATGCAATATTTCCCATTTTATTACAAATAAAAAGAAACTTTATTTTTCAAAATTCGATAAAAAATTACGAAGTTATGACAAAATTAGTGTAAGCGCCATTACTGGCTTTTGTAGACTGAATTTTGAGACCGACAGTAATTCCTCATGTGGAAAATGGGACATGGCAGATCGTAAAATTTAATAAATTGTAAAGAAAGTGACACCCCCTTATTAATGGTACCCAGAAATATGCTTCAATAATTTTATATTTTAATCTAGCCTCAAGAATGTTGCAACATGCTAGACCGTACATTGAATGCATGTCAGTCATTTATAAGTTATTGTAAAAAGTATTCACATTACCTGCTAACTGAATAAGATAATAGCTACCAACTAATTAATTAATACAACAACACATCTTATACTAACTCGTAGTAAAGAACATATGCACTTGATAAGCAATGGGAAAATGACAACTCATACTTTTTAAAAAAATTTTCGACAATGCTTTGTTTCTTACATCATGTTTGCTGTAATAAAACATATGGGTTTAAATACAAATGTTTTGCGCTTACACTAATTTTGTCATAACTTCGTTATTTTTATCGGATTTTGAAAAATAAAGTTTCATTTTGTTCGTAATGAAGTGGGCGCTATTTTATCCAATCAAAGTAATTTTCATAAAATATAAGATAAAAAGTTATTAACAACTAACAAATTTAAATGGCTGCCATTTTGAGATTTTTCAAGATAAAATTTATGTACTTTTTTAAAACAATAAGTAATGTAGTTAAGTAAATATATACAAAATTTCATAAAGATATCTCTTGAACCTTTCTCAAGATACACGGTTTTCTTTAACAAAAACAAAATGGCGGCTAGACAGAAAACGGAGCATTTATGGACCTATGTTTATTGAAACTTTCATCTTATTTTGATTTGGGGAATTTTTTGGAATTCTTCAAACCCTTTTTATGAACACCCTGTATACATCATAAAGAAACACAACACAATTCTCACTATATTTATTTATTATTCATGTGCGTTTCTACGACAAAGTCATCATCATCAGTATTCTTGTGTATGAATTTGCCATTGAAACACGTATGACTAATAAATATATTTATAGTGAGAATTGTGTTGTGATTCTTAATGATTTATAATATTTTATAGTAAAATATTATACAGATAAGTGCTATAATTGCATGTGAAGTGCACTTGTATGAGCTTGTAATAAGACATTCATAAACTAATGCAATAGACACACAAAATTGTAAAATGTATATATGTTTAGATTTGAACTTAATTGCAAAAGAAATAAAGCGTTACAATTTCGTTGCTAAATAATGCGATTGTAAAAATAAATTACAGGATATGAAAATATTTGTATTACGTTAATTTTAGATTATTCAAAATTAATTTTAAAATAAAAGTTAAATGTAATAATAATAACAAGATGAAAAGATGAAACACTTTTTCGATACTTTGGTTAGTGTTTTTTTTAACTATCAAAATCGGATTTTCTGTACCCAAAAACATATAAAACGATATCCCACACTGTATTTAAAAAATGCTGACCCCAAAAACATGACCCCGACTCTTTAAGTGTCAAAATCGGGTTTCCTGTACCCAAAAATATATAAAGCGATAGCCCACACTGATTTTCACAATTTTGCCCCAAAAACATGACCCCGACGGACTACGACTTTTTTCACTCTCAAAATCGGTTTTCCCGAATCCAAAAACATATAAAACGTTACCCAACACTGTATTTTCAAAATTTTGACACAAAAATGTTACCCAAACGAGGTACGACCACGACCTACGCTACAAATCTGAAAAGCTTTTCAACTCTCCGCAATAAAATTACGAAGATTTTGGCACCAAAACGTTTTCTACGACGTCTGTGAGTGCATATTTAAACAGACAAACAGATACACACAAATTTTCGAATTATCTCAATACTTCGGCATTTTAATGCTATCCGAAGTAATTATAAAAACTAACAATAATAAATAATAATTCTTATAATACCATAATTACAGAAATATACGTATTACCACATAAAAATAAAAACAGTTTGAAATGGTATTGATTATTTTTTTCTTGAAATGTCATTTTGAAAATAGGTAATCTACGAATGTGTGTAGATTACAATCACCTTACATTAATTTATAATTGATTTGATCGATGAGGTAGCGAACGGTGCCCATATCTGTGGATGGTGAAAAAGAAGTAGTGAAGTATTTTTATATGCACTGTTATAGTAGTGCAAAGGCCTATTTTGCTACAGTAGCAAAACGGGCCCTACATCACTGAGGTTGCAAAAAGGTGCTTATACACGTGTATATACTAGAGTATATATATACTACAATATACTGTATACACTACATATTTCATAAGAGGTGAAGAAAAAAAAGCAGTTTTTTGGAGAACATTACTTTTTCAAATGTTGTGTATACATCATTTTTACCCATTTGTGTTGGTATAATAAAAACAGTTTCTATTAAGAAATGTTTTAACTAAATTTGCATTATATTTATAAATATTTTTTTGAAAATGTTATTACTTTAATATTATTATTATTATATTAACTAGTATTGCAACTTTAAGAAATATTTTTAAATTTGTCAAAATGTTTATTCTTACAGTAAAGACATACATTTTGAAGTCTGTAATCAAATATTCATAGTTTGGAATAATAAAACATAAAAGTGAATTTATAGCAATTAATGAAACATAGAGGCAACCTCCAGATATGCGCTTCGATGGAAGGTTAAGGTTTGTTAAACCTTGTGTTGTTTGTGGTAAGGGATCTTGGACCTGGTCTGGGAAATAAAGAAAATGATCGTAGTCCATACTAAATATGAATTAATGGTTTCAAAGTGTGTTAACCGACGTGTTCTTTGTGGTCCTAGATCTTGGACCTAGACAAAAAGCATATTGTTTGATTTAGTATTTTACCTGCAATTTGTAGTTAAATGTTGTTTTATAAAAATGAAACAGATCGCTTCAAATAAAAACAATTGCACATTTTTAGATTATTTATGTTCATAAAATTATCTTGAATTTGGACAGAATAAGTCCAAAATGTATTAACTTTAAAACTGTTTACTTTTATAAGACATATGTTATTGATATATTTTGTTATTTGTAAAAAAAAATAATAATAATAAAAAATATCACATTAACAAGTGGACTCAACTTTCATGAAAAAGGTTGCTGTCTTCAATGATTCAACAGAACATGATAAACTTAAACAATTGAAATTTAAATGAAGTCTTTTATATAACACTGCATAAAATAATATGATCTGTAACGTTTATGGCTGCCATTTTAGGTAAGCCGTGTGCAATTTATATATTTTGACCTCATATTCGTGATTAGCTATTAAATACTTAGTAAAAATTAACTTGCATACAAAAATATGTTTTCATTTTGTTAAGACATTTTACAATAAATTTGTAAAGACATTTTTTATGTTTGTAATCAACGTCTCCAAAACCCCCAAGTAACCAGTTCTACCAATACATTAGTTTTAGATGTTGAGATATTTGCATTTTAATTTTTGTGGTTGAAAAGTTCATATAATTTCTGTTACATTTACAACAACAAAATAACGGATCTGTTTTAACTTAGATCTACGTTCCGAGACGAATACAATTTTTAAAAGATCAAAATCGGTTAACCTGCACCGGGTTCCCAGCTTTTGGCTTTTATATTTTTATTTAACTACATGCTTATATTTCAATTTCTAGGGTTTTTTTTAACTCTTGGGACATAATTTCTCTAGATTTTTCGAAAACGAATAGTGGCGTTTCAGTTAACCACTTGTATAAATCTATTCGTTTGCTCAACATTCGCGATTATTAAAATAAATCTTAAGCATATTAAGAATGTCTTACATTAAAAATAAATATAAGTTACAATCACTTATTTTTCACGTAAAAAAAGGACAATGAGCAACTCCAATCCACTTTGAAATGTAGTATACAATTTAGGAATAAGGGTCACATTACTCACGGTAGAGTAGCCTATTAAGCACTAGAGCTTGGACTTTCATTACTATTACTTGTACTCCCCCAACACAGTAGTGCTTGCTTCATCACTTCTTGCCAGATAGAGTTGTAGGTATTTATTTAACAGCCAGGATCTCAATTTAGCTAAATAATTTACAGTGCGATTATTTACAATTTTATATTTATATAGACTAAGTCTTTCTGTGAAATTATGCATTAAAGTATTCATCTGTAAGAAAATACTACGATTTTAATAAGATGGATCTTTAAAAAAGTGCTTTCTTTTCTATACCTTTAATTTGTATAAAACGTAAGTTACAAACCAAATGACAGGTATTTAGCAATAAATCATCTTAATTAAATAATTCCGCTTTGCTACTGGTTATTTTTAAATTGACATTTTTGGTCTAGTTGGCACCGTTTCAGCTTGGTAAATGAAGATGCTGGATTTGATATTTATGAAAATGAGATGTATTAAATTGTTTGTGAAGAACATGTTAGGCTGTGTTAACAATTAATAGGAATCAAATTTTGATACTGATACAATTTTTTATCAACTTTTTCAGCCCATTATGTTGTTTAATAACAGCTTAAGCCCACTATATATTTTTATAATTTTGTATTGCCTACCGTATGTTGGCCTATAACATAGAACATTTAAATTTTCCTCTATAACAGTTAGACTATTGAAGACGAAGGTGTGACGAAACGCGCAAATTAACAGAATCCCTACGCAACTGTGTTGTAGGTTTCAACTGAAGAATACTGGACGATCGAATTTATTCTCTGAGCCTAACAGCAACCTAAAATCTCCAGCAAATAGTAGCCTACCAATAATATTCATGAAATATTTGTTATCGAAATTTGTTTTGTACTTAGTGCACATTCCCTGTTCTAATTTATCATTTATTAATTATGGATGTTCAGTTTGATTATGAATTATTCGGACATTTGCCATCATTTGTGTTTTAAAATTAATGCACGACGTTTCGGGAATATTACTCCACTCCCGTTGCAGTCATTTGTGAGTTTTTGTCTTCTGTGTTTGACACATTGTGTTTTTTTAACTTTTCAGTTTCAGCTCTGAGATGCATTACCTTGATGTTTAAGGTTGATGGTATATTTTAGTTTTACATTATTTTCTTAAACATAGGCCTAGATCTCTAGATTTATATTGTTCGTTTTTAGTCACTTGATAACGGGAGTTGATTCATATTCCCGAAACATTGTATATTGATTTTAACACACAAATGATGGAAAATGTACTAATAATTAATAATATAATAGTACACACTATTTAAAATTGTAAAATACCTTATGCAAACTTAGAAAACTAATAGGTTATACGAATGGGGCTATTGTGATTTTAGAAAATGTATCATACCGTACTTTTATAAAAAAAGTGATGTAGGTAGGCCTACTTCTTTAAGAATTAGTTGTATATAATTCATTATTTACTTAAATTATTGATTTTGGTTAGTTTTCTATTTTGTAAAATATCAAATATCTTGCAATCCCAGTAAAAAGGTGTTACTGCGCGTTAGTCAAATGCGCAAGCGCAACATAAAAATTAACATTTCAAGGTTTTCGAGTCATTTTATGCTTTTAAATTGTGATTCTGCACATCTCCAAAATCGTCAAATGTTAATTCAAGATAAAATTGTAGACGGCCGCCCGTAATGAGGCTGTTATGACTAAAATTAAGTTATAATACGGTGAACTCACCCTAAAGTTCTGGTAGATATCAACGGAGTCTTGAAATTCAGAAAGCCGTTTTTAGTTTCCTTCTTTACCGCTGTCTCCATTCTGGTACCACTTTCACTGTCGGATCTATCCGCATCTCTTTTCTGATTACGTTTGTGACACCAAAAAAATACGCACACGCCGATAGCAAGAGATAACAAAACACCAAGCGTAGAACAGATAGCGGTGAGAACCAAGTCACGGCGCTCCATCAGCACCTGAAAATTAAAAGAGTTTTGAGTACCTAACATAATTGTGCAGATAAATTAGTTGAGCACTGTTCAACGTATATAATAGAACACTTCATTTACACAAGAACGTATTACCATGCGATGGTACCTCAATTATTTGACGAGTGTTTGCTTAAAGTCTTTACTTTACGCCTGTTAGACTAACGAAGAGAGGGATAGCTCGAGTCAGCACAATATGAGCTAGCGAGTTATTTTGTATGTAAAGTTATTGTAGGTTAGCTATCGGTATTAAAAAATAACTAGTTATTTAAACCTGTATTTTTTAATAGTTACTTTGATCGGTACTGTGCTGCTCTCAATATAAGTTTACATAAATATTTAATTTAAATTCTTCTATAGAACTTATAACTAAAGAGGAAAAAACAGAAATTCCTTATGCACGCACTTTCAATTCAATTTAAAGTCCCCTATGTTTCCCAAATTATTTTTATATCAACATATTGAAAGACTATCTAACAATAAATCTGCTTGTGCTTAAATATTAATATTTTAAAATGACTTCGCATTGAAAAAACCAAAGAAGGGTTTTATTTTGAAAATAACCTAGATTGATGGGCTACATTTATTGTTAAGATGTTTGCAATTTATGTTGTGTTTTTAATTTCAGAATAAGTGGTTAGTGAATAATATAAGTTGAGTTTAAATTATTAAAGTACATTCTGCCTGTCATATTGTTGAATCCCAATTGGCGATAGAAATAAATTTTGTTAAACTCCCTTTTGCAGAAGAAAGAAGCTACATTTCAATAATTTCATAGTCCTTAAAAACATAAGCATTTTAATCATCTTGATTTTAGTAATATATTTATTTTTGTTATCGATCCTTAAAACAAATCAAATATAATATTACAAAGAAGACATTATATATTGATAATGATGTACTGATAATATATAATAATAAAACACAAATAGTTTGTATATAAACAAATTTCAAATAATTATGTTACAGAGAAACAACACATGTAAAACGAAGATTGTTTACCACTTTCAACTTGACAAGAAACTAATAACACTACAGATAACTAAGAAGGCGTTTTTATTTAGCAACAATAGTAAGAACTATGCTAATTTAATTTTATAGATATATATTTTAGTAATTTTATTGAATGTCAAAAGTATTTGCAAATTAAATCTGATAGACTTTAATTAAAGATAACAAATAAATAAACCGTTGTTATGAACCGATAAGTAATGCACCTATTACAATAAATTTACAATATTAGAGTTTAATACATAAATATTAAAACTTTGATACAGAAGAAAAATAGGTTTGGCACTAAACATTTTAATTATAATCATAAATTATGTAAAATATCAGGATTTTTACTTATTACCAGTATAACAGTGATTATAAAACGAGAAGTACTGATCCAAATAAATTAAAATTTCTGATCCTCTTAGCGCTCAATAATGTAACAAAGCTGTAGAAAAATAGGTTGTCACTAAAAATGTTTAGTAAACCCGTCGAAATGTCGGAAATTTTGCATTTTCTGTTGTGGCAAACGAAGACATATCTTATTTAACTTTTAAAAGTATTGAAACAATTTATATTATGATGAGATGTTGTAAGTACATGTAGGCAAAAAGGCATTAAAATCGGATACGTGGTAAAAAAAAAAATCTATTAAAAAAAATATTTTTAATAAAAAATGAAATAACAATTTATTAAATAATTTACAGATACAATATCATACTTTACTACAGTATAGTAAAAACTGCGCCTTTCTAAGTTAGATAGTTTTTTAATTACATGCGATTAAACTATTAAAACTATTACAGTCGTCGTAATGGCGTAGAGGTTGCATTCCTAGCGCTGCATATACCTTCAGTCAAATACGGATTACTCGGTAACAAACCAACCAATCTGGTTAAAATTTAACACATATATATATTCAAAAGATAAGTATATATATATAATGTAATAGTTAAAGTCCCATTATAAATATTTTAAAATTTAGCATATTATATAGTTGTTTTATATACTGTATATATATTTGAAATTAAAATTATGAAATAATTTACAGATAAGATATCATATGTTTACTAAAAAATAGTACAAAGACAAATAGAGTTTTAATTACATGCGATTAAAAAAACTACTACACTCGTCGTAAAGGTTTGGAGGGGGAGTTCCGATGGCTGAACTACCTTCGGTCAAAATACGATTTCCTCGGTAACCAATTACTTATAATCTACTTATTATTAACCAATTTGTAAAATTCTTATGTATTAAAAAATTAAAAGATATTTTTATACTGCTTTTCGATGAACACGAATATCACATTTGTTTTATATGTAATTCAGACAAATGTTTTGTAATAATTAATTGAAACTACATAACCATCAAATCTAACTGTTCTTCTCGGTTATGCGATCCCGTGACCTGAAGGATCTTTCTACCTTGATTTTTGTTTGTTTAATTGTGTTGGTTTCATTTATGTAAGCATTTTCCTATTCAAGAACAGTAGGCCTAAACCTAATAAGGTATAAATTAATCCATTATACAGAAGTAGTACATTCCCATAGTTGGTGATCTACTCTGTTTTATATGTATACAGTAAGTTAATATTTCTTTTTAAAAGGATGTTTAATAAAGCATTAAGAAATAGTGGGCATTTTTCTGTTCCATGTTGTTTACTGACTCTATGTTTAAAATAATTCACTACTATGTAATGTTAGCTCTTTTTAATATTTTTATGAAAATGAATATAACAAAATTACTCAAGTGATATTATATTTTTTTTTTAATTCCTAATACAATTAATTATCAACGTATGGTAAAAATAAATCTTTTGAGAAAGTAAACGAAAAAATATATATGAAAATCCTTTTGAAACCTTCCTCCAGCACCCAGGGCGGGAGTGACAGTGCTCTCGCCCCCCCCTCCTTCGCAGCCTCGCATGCAGATTCCTATGTGCGCATGAGCACAACCTCAAATTTCACACACCTGGAACTGTGAAGCGCACAGTTCCATTCAAAGATTATTTTTTTATCTTTTCATAAACTGATGGAAGACTACTGACAAATGGTTGTATTCATGTACCATGAAGAGGTTGCTATATTTGAATTAATATGCCGGACATATCGTACATTCTACAAACTGGAAACTCTACAGTTATATTATATAGATATGTAAAATAGTTACCCTCGAGTTTCATTTGCTAATGATCAATCAAATCAAAATGGCAATCAAAACAAAATAATAACAATAATGAACAATAATCTTGTTTATAAAATTACTTATATTTACAAAATAATTTTACGTTTTCGTCAAAGTAATTTTATTTGCATAACAATTAAAAATTGGTAATTTGAAATGAAAGTTAAAATTAAAAAAATAAGTAACGCAATTTGTTTCATTCCTTTATTCGAACTGACGTCCATCAATAGCTCTGCACTGATAGCAACGAAACAACAATGATTCATAATCGTTTTTGATACATTACGAGTTATCAACATCAGTTCCTCTTCAATCAGCCTTATTAATTCATCGTCTGTTGCTATAGTGTGAGAATAAACCTTTTCTTTCAAAAAGCCATATAGGAAAAAATAGCAAACAGACAACTCTGGTGATCTTGCAAGCCAGTCCATGAAGTTGCTGTCGCGACCTGTCCAATGGTTATGAAGATGTTGATCTAAAACTGCTTTGGCCACACTAGTATAATGTGGAGGAGCTGGAAGAAAACGTCCCTCACCTCCGGCTAAGAAATATTGATGCGTATCTATCTCCAGTCATTGTCTGATGGGATATGTCATACTACGATAAAACACCATCCTTGGTGACATCAACCCAAACTGTTATACTCTTTGATTTCAAGTTTTCTTCATGTAAGATATGTGGATTTTGAGTGTTATTATAATTAAAATTATGTCTGTTTACAGTACCTGTTCTGTAAAATATAGCTTCATCAGAAAATACGATTCCTTCACACCACTTGGCATCTTCGTCAGTCTTTTTAATTATCTTCGAACAAAATTATTGTTATAAATTTGTATTCCGCCATTTTGATTTGATTGATCATAAGCAAACTCGAGGGTAATTGTTTTACATATCTATGTAATATAACTGTAGAGTTTCCAGTTTGTAGTGTTCGGTATGTCCGGCATATTAATTCAAAAATAGCAACCTCTTCGTGGGACACGCTGTTTTTTGTACAAGTATAAAGAAAGAATTAATTAGTTAAATGGAAAAGACTAATTAGGCTATATTTCATGTTACCGATTCTATCAAGTGGAAACAGGGGGTGCTGAAGTTATACACAGTTCCTATAAGCGAATACAACTAAAACTATATAATTAATCCGAACTTTATCGAAAAAAAAAACAATCCTCCTAAACTAAAGTCCTTTGCTAATAAAAGATCACATATAATGGAGATATAACATATTAAAAATGTGTTAAATACAACATCTACTGCTTCAGAGCCTAAAACTATTATGCACGGTTATTACTTATAAAAGAACGTGTTGAAAAAACTCTTTTTACCTAAACGTATACTTTATAGGATAATTGACAAATTTTCTCCTTTACGACTTATTATTTTTGTTATAGTAGTCTATATTGACCTAGTAATGTAATAATAACTCAATTTAAATAGTAAATAAGAGCGTAATAATTATCTATATCTATTATCTATTAATAATGTAAGACATTTTTCGTTAAAATGTACGGTTTTTGAGTAATTTAATTTTGAAATATTCAAACAGCCGTTATTTTGAAACGCATGATTTTATAAAATCGCTTATTTTTCTTAAGATAGATCATTGTTAGGTTAAACTTCATGCTAAGATTGAACTCAATCGGTCAAACTGTTCTCTAGATATTAATTATTGAGTAAAAGAAACAAAATGGCGGATATTAAAAAAATGAAGAGTTTTTCGAAAAAATATTATTCTTGCTTTTCTCTTTATTTTGACCCATAGAACCATTTCCCGAAGTTTTTAACACTTGGTACTGATCACCCTGTATATAACATTTTTAATGACACCCGAAAGGTGTTCTTAGAACCATGATCGGTGCTCATTTACCACTCATTACATTAGGTCTCACCATAAAAGTCATGCAACAGCTCATCTTCCCTGTAAATTTGCTAATAACTCAAAAACAATGAATTTGTGTAAACTATGTTAAGGGCACATTTTTTAAATTAATAAATATTCTACTACTGAACAAAGTTTAAAAACGAACACACTTATACAAGTTTATTAATTACTTCATAAAGGTTAAATTTGTTTTTTCAGGAAAATAATTCAAATATTTGATCAGGTGTGTTATGATTAAAAGCACGTAGTGAGATGTCACTAATAATAAATCAGCTGTTGTGTATACAAAATGACTGCCAACTCACCATAACGGTTTGAAAGAGCTTACGTTTCGAATTCTTTAACACACTAAAATTAATAATAAACGGTACCAGAAACTGGCACATACTTTCTCACAAACATATTTAAATTACTAACACTTTCACTGCTAAGGACGCACATGTGAGTTTGACACTGAACACTATGAGAAGCGGCCGACGCACAGTGCATTGCACGGCAACCCCCTTATTCGGAGTATTTTCAATACACAGTGCATTGCGTGTTTCGCACGCCAACCCCCGTATTGGGAGTATTTTCAATACACAGTTCATTTCGTGCTTTGCAAGCCTACCCCCGTATTGGGAGTATTTGCAATACACTTTGCATTTCGTGCTTCACACGCCAACCGCCGTATGTAACCCCAACTGTGACTTCATAAAATTGTATTAAAGTATTAGAGGTAATAGTACATTAAAGAAGGAGACTAATAAATATTATAAACTATTAGATCGATTTTGAACAAATTTGCACTAAACATGTCAATTAGGCCTATATAGATGCACAAAAAAATGTTTTAAAACATTAAAAAAAACCTTTTTCGCAAAAAAAAAAACCAAAAATCTATTATTATTAGCTAAACGAAAGTATTTTTAAAGGTGCTGTTTTTTGCATTTGGTAGGGTATATTAAGGGCTAAAAATAAGCCAAATTTTATCAAAATCGGTAGAGCCGTTTTTTTATAAAGAAATAATAACTGATTTTTTGGGGTCTTTTGGAAAAAAAGTGGGTTGTTGTTGAAACATTTTCAAAACATTTTTTCGTGCATATATACAGGCCTAATTGACATGTTTGGTGCAAATTTGTTCGAAATCGATCGAATAGTTTTCTCTCTAGCTTTGTATACATACAGACAGACATTTTGTAAAAACCACTTTTTTGGACTCAGGAGGTAACAAAACGGATATTTCCACAAAAATCTCAACATCGATTTTTTTTTCGATCACTATACTTTCCCTATACTATGGTATAGTGAGAAAGTACAAAGATATGCAAATCAGAAAAAAAACTATTTCGCGTACTAAAGGAACGTATAAGTTTCGAATTGATATATTTGTTATGAGTGTACTTTGAATTTTTTCTGTTATATAAAATGTACTTACCTAATGCGGTTAAATCTTTGACGTGTGTACAGAACATAATACAAATTTTGAGTATGACGTATACGTTTTGATGTGTGTGATAATATTCTCATATAAATAACTACACGATACAGTTAGGCAGGTTTACGTTATTCAGTTCAAAAATCGTTACCGTATCGAAGCAAGGGTACACCACGGAGATACTATTATTTATACACTTGTTTATAATCACTCTTATTTATATACTCCACGGGGTACACAGATAGTTAATTAATAATCTGTGTATATAAAATAAGTAGTCCTGACTGATTGACTGACTGATTCGTAATCTAAGTACTGTACAGCCAAAACTATAATAGCTAAAACCTTGAAATTTTAAAGGTACTTTCTTACCACTATTTAGATTTGCACTAAGAAAGGGGTTTGCAAAATATTGATCTTAAGGGTAAAATACAGGGGTTCGTTTCCAGCTCTAAAACAGGTAAAACAGCTGATTTGATTCAAAAGCTTAGCACACACAAATCTAGTTGTGGCCTACACTGAACCAACACACGTTTGTTGAATGCATTTATATTCATCACCATAGCATCCAACTTGAAAAATTTAAAATCAGTTAATTATTTTTCACAACTAATTTTTTTAGGTTGTGTTGACGAAATAAAAATGAACACAAACAATAATTAAACGAAAAAGGCTTACTGTATTATAATTCAAACATATGCTATTACATATTACAAATAAAACAGCAGATTTTTATTATAAACTTAACACAGTTTTTTAGGTTAGACCAATACTGTTTCTTGAAAACGTTTAGATTTATTACCATAGCAACCAAGTTGGAAAATTTATAATCAGATAATTATTCTTCACAACCAACTTCACACCAAACACCTATCACTATTTAAACTACGACAAATGTTTACTAGGCCTCTTTCATCAGTTAGAAATACTCACATTTTGGTAATGTTTTTATAACTTGAAAATTACCTCTCTTCTATATAAAAATAAAAAATCTCTGCCCTAATCAATCGTCATTCCCGTGAAAATATCATGGTGTATAATAATATGTTTGCATTTGCTTCACTCGAATCGGTTGTTGGTGAGCTAAGCGAGCAGATGTGGCGCCCTCTAGTTATGTATGTGGAAGTAGCAAGGGGTTGCGTTGAGTCTTATCCTAGTACTTATCTATACATATAAATAAAATTGGAGTGTATGTGATTTCAAAATGTAAGCTTTTTTCTAAGCTCATATGGTTATTCATTCACACATTACCAAAACCTAAACACACGTTTATACATTTTTTGTCTGTATGTTTGTTTAGCCGGGCTAATCTCCGGAATGGCTGAAACAATTTCAAAGAAACTCTCATTAACATGTAGAGAACTATTCAGAGAATATTTTAGGCTGCTTTTTATTCCGAAAATATATAAATTTCCTGTTAAAAAATTGAAAAACATAATTTTTTTGGACACAATTAGGAATTTTATTCACAATTATTGGGGATATTGCGTGTATATTTCGACCTCTGTCTTACATTGTGTAAGGTCACAGCTACTCCCACCGTCCAACTTAGATCCAAGTGCCTCTGTCCTAATCAACCATCATTTCCGTAAAAATGTACATACAAAAATTGGAAAAAAATGTAAAACTGATGAATAAAATTAGGGATTTTGTGGACAAATGATAGTGATAGTACGTATATATTTCGACCTCTGAATTACATTTTGTACAGTTCACAACCACCAACACTACCCAAATTATATCCAATTGCTTCTGTCATAATCAATCATAATATCCGTAAAAATAACACAATAGTACAATAATAATGTTTGCACCATCATATTGGTATCACCATGGATCACCGCCAAGGTTGTTGAGCGAAGCGAGCAGGGGCGGAGCTCATAGTGTATACATATTTTTTATAATTTTACAAAAACAGTCTTGAATTGTTTTATTTCGTATATATGTAACATTTATTTGTTTACCAATAATATAATTTTCGTAGTAACATCCGCGTAACCATTAATCCTTCCATTACCCAATCCAATCCCCGCGTTGTCCGTTAATGTATACGTTATATAATTACAGAAGTCGCAGTATATTCAAGGATTTAAATAAACTTTAATCCGTTGGCTCCACACAGATTACCAACCTCGTCCGGACATGTTACAGGCTATTAGCCTAGTGTTCAGTGTGATATTCATTAGATTTTCATTAGTTGTTCTATGAACATAAAATATATAGACTGAAGTGCGTGAGGCTCTCTCGCGTTGGTTGATAGTAATGTTTATACGAAATATATATATTTACATATTATAATACTAATATATTTTAAAATAATTAAAGTTATTAGTATAATATTCGATTAGTACATATATAAAAATGTTACTAACAATCCAACCAGTATTATAAATGTTAAAGTTTCTATGTTTGTATGTTTGACAGTCAATCACGCTAAATGTACAGGATTTATTTTTATGGAATTCTGTACAGTAGGAAATATATGTGAAGAAGCGGCTGGCTGTATGCGCAGAAACAGGAACAGCCAATGCGCATGCGCTAACAGCGTGGAGGTCAGCGTAGCGAGTCAGTCGGTGACAGAGGTTAGTCGCGTTATCTAGTGCACTGCATTTTCTAAAAAAATTTTAGTGTTTTATTATTTCTGGACTATAATCAACTTAATGAAATTGTTATAAACATTGTATATATTGTTATAAATATTGTATAAATTATTTATAAATATTGTACGTAACTTTTAAAAACATAGCCGTAAAAAAACAGACTGGGTAGTGGTGTACTCAGCAGTCAAATCCCCCAAAACCGGTTAAAAAGGCTACTGTTTCAAATATTCTATTAAAGTGAGAAATGGAGGAGCATAACAGAATGTAATAGTTTTTAAATAATTATCGCAGTTAGACAGTTTGAATAATTTACAACTAGCAACCCAATCAAGGCAAGTGACTGGAACATTGTATTAATGAGAGTTGGTTAAATTTAGATTAAGATTATATTGTAATCATAACGTCAGTTTTTAGTTATCGTAGAGAGTCTTGAAAAATTTAATAATTAATCATAAAATACGGAGAAATATTTTTTAGAGGTGCAGTCTGTAACGAAAGTGACTTATTAGTTGTGAACTTTTGAAGGTATGTTCAAAAAATAAACGTTATTAATAAATAAAATGTATGTTCTGAACTTATGTTGTAAAATAGTATTCTTTTTTGTACAAATGGTTGAGAGTTGTTTAGTAAAATAATCCAAACAGATCAGCTGTTAGTGAGCAGTTACTTCTTAAAAAATCATTCGATCACGCAGCTAAATCGCTGACGTGAGTTCAGTTTATATGTTTTAAGGTTTCAACTAACTATTTGTTAAACTAATCTACTCACGAAAGCTCTGAATAGCTGCCTACGTGCAGAAAATATATTAATATAATTTGTTTGCACCTCAGTCTCCAGTCCCGGCTCACTCGCTGCTTCGTTCCGCTCGCAGCGGACAAACTTCGTTACGTTACGTTAGAGGTACACTTTTGGTATTTTACGTTTAATTGATTATGGGGGTACCAAACGGGCTATAAGGTCACGTATAAAAAAACAAAATAAGCAGAATAATTTCCTATATTTATTAAATTTGTTTTTATAAAACCAAGAAAAGTTTCATTATAGTACTTAAAATCTAAAAAAAAATTCTTCCTGTCAAATGATGTGATTCCGGTTGTTGTTTTTGTTTACGTTAACGAAATCGTCCGGGTGACTTAGAAAACTGCGTGTACGACATTTGGGCCAAATCTGGCGTAAAATGTGGACATTAGAATACGAACATATATATACATATAATTTGTAATGATAGCCCAAAACGTGTTCTTGGGACTATGATCGGTGCTCATTGAACACTCCCGATCTTAGGTCTTGCTATAGGAATCACTGCATAACTCATTTTTCCTATGAAAATTCGTTAATAAACGCCCTACATGGTTCAAAGAATGAGGGAAACTAGTAGACTATCAATACTAACTAGCAAACCTAACTCACAATTATTATGCTCGTGATTTTGTAATATTGTAAAATTTATCCTAGGTTAAATTGCGTTATTCATAATATGAATTATTTTGCACGCCTATAAATCGATGTCAATACTTTTAAATATGGTTTGAATTTAGTCTATAACCATAAACAGATATTATTGTTTCTTCTTGTAAAGCTAAGATAGGGGGCGTTTCTGTTTACTGTACAATAGTTGGTAGAGGAAACGTTTCTATGGTAACATACTTGAGTTGATATTATTATTTGGTAACTCTTCCTTGTGAAGGAAGCCTTGCTATTTCGATATTAATTGCCATAGCAACCTTGATTAGGATAACTTGGTTTAATAGTACAAAACAGTTCTAGCTTAGCCCTAGCTTGGATCAATATTAAATATTTAGGAAAGTATTTTAAAATAATACTTTGTCTCATATATTTATAAAATGTAACTAATCCCTGACGTCAATCAAGGGATGAACTTTTATTAAATTACGGTTAGTTTTGAATTACAACACAAATGAACTACCATATGACTTATCAAAATCTTCCTCGCTAGAACGAATGGATAGATTGTAATTGTATAACCCTCAACATGAAGTAATTTATAAAATACAGTAAATGTATATTGTTCTAAATTCTATCCATAAACAACTGAAATAGGTAGACAAATATTTCACAATTACTATTCACATATATGGTTTGATGAGATGTGATATTGATTAAAATTTTACCCATCTTGTAATTGTGGAAGCCTGAATAATTTAGGTGTATCTCTGTCATATACAAAACATCCTGCCATTCACGCAAAATCTGTGTCCCAACTGCAAATGCATCAGCATCCAGGTCACCACCACCTCCCTCAATCTACCCCAAGTCAAAGTGCATCTGTCCTAATAAAAACTTTGACACTACTGCGAGTGCGTCTGGATTCAGGTCACCGTTACCCCCCCCCCCCCCCAACACACTACCCCGATCTATGAGCCTCTTAGCCCAGTCAATAAAGGGAAAAAATAGGCCTTAGTGGGAAGTAATTAGTGAAAAGCTGAAATTTTGTCAGATGTTACAATAGTATAAGAGGAGTATTTACACAAAAGTCCCCGCCCCTCCCCCTCTTGCTTCCCCCCCTAACCCCCTTAAAGTTCACTTTTGAAAGATTTTTTATTTTGTCAATATCTAAAAGATAAAAAGCGATAGAGTCATTTTTATTTCGTTATTGTAATCCTTATAATATTCTCTATCAAAAATGTTCTTTGCGTTTAAGCTATAAAACAATTATTTACCATGTATTTTTAAATTTAATGTTAAAATTTTAACTTTTCTATTACAATAATTACATGTTTAGCTATTTTTTATTAATATGAGACAAGTTATGAAAAAATAGCTCAAATAAAACTTTTAGGGTATTTTTCAATCTTTAAAATGATATAAGT
>JAGFPH010001767.1:165812-199595 GCA_018207615.1 Philaenus spumarius | reverse complement strand
ACTTATATCATTTTAAAGATTGAAAAATACCCTAAAAGTTTTATTTGTGCCATTTTTTCATAACTTGTCTCATATTAATAAAAAATAGCTAAACATGTAATTATTGTAATAGAAAAGTTAAAATTTTAATATTAAATTTAAAAATACACGGTAAATAATTGTTTTATAGCTTAAACGCAAAGAACATTTTTGATAGAGAATATTATAAGGATTACAATAACGAAATAAAAATGACTCTATCGCTTTTTATCTCTTAGATATTGACAAAATAAAAAAGTCATTCGAAAGTGAACTTTAAGGGGGTTAGGGGGGGAAGCAAGAGGGGGAGGGGCGGGGACTTTTCAGAAAATATTCCTTATGTAATGATGAAAAAATCAGCTTTTCACTAATTAGTTCCCACTCAAACCCTTTATTGACTGGGCTATCTGTCCTAATCAAGCGTCATTTCCGTGAATATATCAGAGTGTATAATAACCTGTCTGCATTTTCTTTGGCGCCAGTTTCCGCTGAGGTTGGTGTGCGAAGCGAGAGGGGGCGGAACCCTCTAGTAAATTATAAATAAACTGGTACGTATTAATTTGTATTAACTCTTTTGAATTTTTGAGAGAAAGGTCTGTTAATGCTTTATGAAGTTATATTATAATAATAAATTAGTGAATGATGTTGGTATTAATTATGAGCACATTTTTCGTAATTTTATTTTAATGTTTATTGTTTAACATAGACCTAGACCTCTAGGCTAGGTTCATGTAGTTTTTAATCAAGAACGACGAAGAGGGTAACAATCAAGATACGAATAATTAATATTATTAAAAATAATTTAGACCTTATAGACAAAATACAAAATGTTAACATACCCATCAACTCTACATTAATAACATTTGATATCATCAATGTGTATAGGTGAAAATATATAAATACTTGAAAAAATCCTACGCACGAATTACACGTTGAATAGCTATTCAATTAACGAACTAATACATTTACTCATCGTTTGCTTAACCCTAAACTATTTTTGCTTTAACGAAAAATTGTACACCCAGCAACAAGGGCTAGCATTGGGTTCCCCACTTTCTGACATCATGGCTGAAATAGTTTTGAATAGTACAGAAACCGTGTATAATGGCACCATCTAATAAGAACTTTGACAGAATACAGTATTACTACAAATATGTCGACGACATTATACGTTTATTTAACGGTACCACAAGACAAATACATTTAATGTTGAATTATTTAAAGTCGTTAGACCCCAACCTACAGTTTACCCAGGAAATTGAATCAAACCAAAGCTTGAATTATTTAGAACTCACAATAATGAAATCACATAATAAGCACAAATTCAAAATATACAGAAAGCCCAGCCAAACCAACCACATTGTACACGCCACATTCAATCACCCCATAGCCCACAAACTCGCCGCCTACAGCAGCTTTGTGCACAGACTACTCCACATACCCATGGACATTGATTATAATTTTTCGTATTGGAAGAAGGTTTAATTTTCAAAATTCCAAACCCTTGCACGATAAACCAAAGGGACCTTATGATACAAATGCAAATTTGCATAGTGTATCATAAGGTCCCTTTTCTCAAAACCATGCAATTTTAATAATTTTCCATTTTAAAAGGTGTTATAATATTCCAACAGACATAATAAATAACTCTGCATTGCCAAGTTTTAATTTTAATCCAATGGTGTTGTTATGGCTTGGAATAACAACAATCGTCTGCTGTAATGTCTCAAGCAAAACATTGGATGTACTTGAATATTGGGTTGTTTTAATGTTGATTTCTTGATAATGAGTGACAAAATTGCAGAGATTATTAATAAGTATGGAAAGAAGATATCCCTGATGACATCTTTTTAAAAATGTATGTAAAACAACACACAATAATTTTTTGTACATAATTAAGTAGCATTTTTTGAAGTAATTGCAACCTTTCTAGAAAAATCATTAGTACCACAATATTTCTTTTAATTACCACAATATTTGAACAGGGTAAAATTAAATAAATTTTTTAAAATTATTTATTACAATACTCGGCATTTTAATGCGAGCCGAAGTATAATTAATAATTTTAAAATGTATAATTTTTTACTTAATTTTCCCCTTTTTAAATATAGTGGTAATTAAAAAACAGAAACACATTCTGAATAGTTAGATAAAAAATAAGTATGTCTAGTATAAAATTCTAAATGTCTCAGTTTTAAGCTTTTTTTTTAAAACGCAAAAATGTTCACCCGATTTTTTCGGAAACGTGCTTTTTCATAAATGTATATAAAATCCTGTAGACCTAACTACTTAAAAAAAATAATAACAAACAATTATGGTTCTATTCACAAAAAAATTCTAAACAATTTGATACCAAATAGCCTAATGTATATGCAAGTATCTCAGTTTTAGCTAAGTTTAAAATTGAAAAGTTTAAACACGATTTCCCGAAAACAGAGGTTTACATTATTATACATTTAAAACCCCGTAAATTTCGTATTTATTAAGATAAATTTTTATTTTATATACCCATGTGTTCAGAAAAATTAACTCTGTATAGAAATGCTAATAACTCAATTTTGACAATATGAATCAGAAGGTCCCTTTCATGCGGCCCATTACATATTAGGATGTTACTATTTTAATTATTTTTGATGAGAAATTAAAGTTTACTGTTACTGTCGATGTTGTAGAAAGTTATACAGGGTGATTGGTAGTCAGTGTGAACATTTTCAAGGCGTTATTATGCATGCAAATTGGAACAAAACTACGCAATACGGACAGTTCTATCTCACACCCCCTTCCAGAAACAGCCATTTTTCGATTTTTTCTCATTTCATGACATTGCCCATGAAAATCAAATTTTTTTCAACTTTTACCAAACATATTGCCACTTTTTATGACTTTTAAGTTAATAAAGGTACAGATTTTTCATGACTAGTGCCTTTTTTGTGTGTTTACAGTCGAAACAAATACTGTCTATGTTTTAAAACTTTTAATAAAATAAATTTGAATTAGAAATAAATTAATTTGTTATTGTTTTTTTAATTTTTTTTATTGAAACCTCAGTTGCAAGTCGCCATGAGCCAATATACCTGTGCGGCGATCTAAAGACAGCTGACGTACTCCTTCGGCATTAGTAACGTGGGCCCAGTGGTGACCTCTCTTATCAGTGCCGGCAGCCGGAATCGAACAAGCACAGTCCGACTTCAAAGGCCAGCTACTCTGGTATTACTGGTATTGGTATTTCATCATAAACAGGTCAATAATGATGTTTAACGCCCATTGCCGCCCCTAAGGCGAATAGGAAAGGTCACTTCTAATATACCATATTAAAGATTAAGATATGGTAAAGTTTTTTTGTGATATTTGACATTTTGTAGTATGAGGCATAAGAAAAATTTCTTAAGTAAGTTGTAGCGCACTTTTTCTTAATTTTCAAAAATATTATTTCAAGTAGATTTTACAAGGCTTTAAAAGGGCTTGACTGGGCTTTAAAAGGGCAAACTATAATTATTCTGATATAAAATTTTGTCTACTTTCCAAAAAAGTCATAAAAAGTGGCAATATAATTGGTAAAAGTTGAGACAAATTAGATTTTCATGGGCAATGTCAAGAAATTTAAAAATGGCGGTTTCTGGAAGGGGTCGGAGATAGAACTGTCCGAATTGCGTAGTTTTGTTGCAATTTGCATGCATAATAACGCCTTGAAATTTTGCACACTGACTACCAATCACCTGTATAGTTTTAAAGCACGTTTCTTAATAATGTTTCCGTTGTGATAAAAAAAGTAGTTTTTATCTAAACTATAAAAAAACAGGTTTTCCAGTACCTAACATTATTAAGAGGCGGCAGGAATCAGCCAGGCAGCCCACGGCTCCGCTGCTCAGTTTAACATGGGCTGGATTTACATTTGTCTTAATTAAAATCATAAAAAAATTTGTTTCCATAATCTGTTAAAGTAGTTTGATTAAGTAGTATTATAGGTTCATTTTAACCTAAGTCATTGTCCTTAATACATTTTATTCAGATTTTATTTTAATGAAATACGTATTTTGAATTCCCATAAGAAATATAGCATTTTTATACAAAACGCATTCAACTACAAAACCTGCATTTCTAGACCTAAAATTTTTAAACCTACGCCATTTTTATGAATATTTATTACTTGTTAATTTGACATTTAAGAATTTGGAATTAATTCATGTAATGAATTATTATTTTTTATCGATTGTAAAACACCTTACAAATTGTGAATGTCGCCTAGTGCCGCAGTAGTTTAGCCGGTGTCCGTCAGATGCCACTAGCGTAGTTTGGTAAGGAAGAGGAAGATTGTCACTTGTCAGTCGCCAGCTACGAGCTACCCTCGCTGTTCTGGTCCTGGCAAAGTTTCTGTTGTGTTAAGATGTGATTACAATTACACTGCACTGTAAGATTTGTTTTTCAACTGCAACATGGGACACTTGAAGACATTTCCGTCGAGAAAGTAGTAGTAAGTGAGCACTAATCATGGTCCCCAGAACACGACGTGATTTTCACCCTTTTCAAAACGTCTGATTGATTTGAAACATTGCACACTTATCAAGGACCTATGGCAATGCAATATTAATTTTGTTGGATGTGGTAAGTGAGCACTGATCATGGTCCCCAGAACACGACGTAATTTTCACCCTTTTCAAAACTTCTGATTGATTTGAAACTTTGCACACTTATCAAGGACATATGGAAATGCAATATTAATTTTGTTGGGTGTATTAAGTGAGCACTGATCATGGTCCCCTGAACACGTTTACGGCAGTCATTAAAAATATTATATACAGGGTGATTTACGACGATATACAGAAACTTCGGGAGCTCATTCATTTTGTTGGGTGTAGTAAGTGAGCACTGATCATGGTCCCAAGACTAACTGTGACCAACCAAACAGTTGAAACGATAGTATTCATAAGCGAATTGTTTTTTCACAATAATCGTCAATATCTCGAAATCAGTGTGTTCTAGAGCATTTTTGACGATTCTAGACCCCTCTTTAGGAAACTCCATCTTTGCCAGATATGGGTTATACAACGGTAAAGTGTATATGTGTAAAAATAATTTGATTTTAACATTAATTTGACATTATTTACCGTCTTAGATTTAGGGTTATTATTATTAATACCCTTTCATTATAAAGAAAACATAACATGATTATGTGTATAGAAGGTTCCAACGGGGTTGGCGCGCGAAGCACGCAGGGGTTTCCTTAGTTATTAATATAGTAATAAATTAAAAATCACCTGAATACCTTCTATTTTGAGGGCGAAAACTAAACAAGAAACCCAAAAGCTAGTGTCACAGTGATAACCATATGATTGGCTGCACGAAGTGAATGAAGCCCACTCATTTACAGAGAGTGGGTTAGGGGTTTATTGTCCGTCTGTAGGCCTAAGTCTTGTCCCTTTGGCTTTCACTACGCGTTCATGAATAGAGCCCAAATCTGTTACATAGCTTCTTCATACCAAAATCTCGGTCAAGTTTGTTTCTCAAACAAATCCGCCACAGGGCTTCGCTCTATTGGCTTTCAAAAAAATTAATGTTAATTATATGTAGGGCCTAAGAAAATATTTTATAAAATAGACATTATTTTGTATGTAACTATAGCAATAGAGAGTCCAGGTAGAGGCCAGGTAGTTCAACACACAAACGCAGCGGATTAGGACCGACCGTATTTCCTCTACACTACTCACCTAGTGGGCTTTCCCAATCAAACTTTTTATATTTTTTATTAGCGAATTTCTATAGGAAAAATGACCTAATGCCGTGACCCTTATGGAAAGACTTAAGGTCGGGAGTAGTAAATGAGCACCGATCATGGACCCCAGAACACGTTTAGGGGTGTCATTACAAATTATATATATGTACTATATATATGTGTGTTTGCACTCTATGGGCAGCATTTTCAGTCCGATTTAGTCCAAATTTGGTACACATGTTAGTTGTACACGACCTTTGTTTTTTTACACGACCTTATAGCTCGCTTGTTTCCCCCAAAATCGATCAAAACGTAAAATACCATAAAAGTACCCGGTTCAAATCCAGGTGGTGGATTTTACCGTTGGGCATCTTCTAATCCGATGTCGACGGCAGAGTTTGTAGTTTGCGAGCGAAGTAAAGCGCATAGCCCGAGGCCACAAGGTCGAGGTGCAAACTCGCAAAGCGTGTTTTTCCACTGCGAGTGGAACGAAGGAACGCGTGAGTCGAAGCTGGAGGCTTAGGTGCAAACAAATTTTACCAATATATTTCGTACACACAGGCAGCTGTTCAGGGCCGTCGCGTCATGAGTATTTATAGACCAATTTCCTAAATAGTTGATTGAAAAATTAAACCATATAAACTTAATTTTTGAAATTTTCTCAACTCACGTCAGCTGCTCAGCTGCGATGTCGAATTATTTGTAATTTTATCTAGAAATGTTTAATAAATATAAATTGTACACATAATTACAAGAAAAATAATACCAAACATTCTATAATATATTGTAATTGTTGTAAATTTGGGATTAAAAGAAAATACGTAAACTGTATTGTTATTATACTTTATGATTAACATCATTCGCATATTCATTATAAATATAATTTATTAAAGCTGTTTTAATCGAATGAGATTTTGTTTAACCATGGGACACTAAATGGCAAAGGTCTTTTAATATTATGAAAATAATAAACGATTGTATAGGTACCTAAATATATTATTTGTATACTTATAATTAACATTTTTCGACTAAAAAAGATCCATTATCCACTAGGTGACTAATGAACAGAAATATAGTCGTTTCTAATCCCCTGCGCTCTGGAGTGTGAGGCGACTTGACCTGGCCTCTACCCGCACTCCCTGTTTGCTAGAGGTACACATGTGTTTATAGATAGTGTTATCAGAGATTTATCGAAATTGTATTTTTGATTCGTAGAGTAACAGAAATTAAAATCTAAATTTTTAGCTATAAACTTGTAGTGTTATTAAAAAAAAAACAATCAGTTAATATTATATGTGAATGCTATGTATATCTAAATGTAAGCACCCCACTTAGTAAACTAAAAAGTTATTAAAGAAATTGAAATGCTATTTTAGCACACAAAAAAATGTTTTACTTACCTTGGCTTGAAGAAGTATTTATTGTAATTTAGTGTACAGTCTACAGTTTGTAAAATATTTGTTGTTATTTTCAATGTGTATTTATTTATAGGTTTTTGCATATTTTTCTAAACTGTTGATAAAGTTTTTAATAAACGGCCTGTAAAATAATAGTTAACTTATTTATGGTATGGTTTTCAGATAGAAACAAAATTTCTTTTGAGTAATTTTACATATTGATGTTTTTGCTGAATAAATTATATGCGAAAATATTGTTTTTCAAACAAAACACATCGTGTTTGGTTTCATTCCTCCTATTTTTTACTTACTCATAAATTATACTATGTAGAATTACAAATTATGAGTCGGATAAAAAAGTTAATGAATGTATTAGAAGTACTATTATAGTAGATAGAGGAACTGCGAGAGCAGGGTGATTACACGGGTCAAACCCAGGTAGCTGGCTGGCCCGACTGCCAACTTACTGTGTGCAGAGTATAAGTTAATGTCAACGCGATTCTTATGGACGAACCTAAATTTTGTAAGCATTCTCCCCCTCCTATCATTTTCTATTACGGCTGAAGGCATTGAAGAAAGAACACTATAGTGTTGTTTCTTCAATGCTGAAGGCCAGGCAGACAGTCGAGGGTTGTGCTACCTCACTTTGTTCAGGCAGCGCTCCAAGCTGATACGGACAAACTTGTAGAGAGTGACTCTGGTGCTTACTTTGGAAACTAAAAGGCGGTTTTCAAATCAAGTCCTGCAGCCTCTTAATCGCGATAGTGATGTGCAAGAAGTTCGCCGTGTTTCCAATAGAGCGCAGTAGTATTGTGTCGATGCGCGGAAGTAGTTTCTTCTTTGTGCATCTACTATAATATAGTAGGCCTACTGCTGAGAATTTTTATTCGATGAAGTTTTGCTTCGTCGATTAACTTATATATCAACTCGAATACGTATCCAATCTAATCGCAGAAGATTTTTTTAGTAATATTGTGTAGTTAGTGTTTTGGTTATTTATCTTGTTTTATCTTATTTTTACTGAACTATATGATGCTATTTTATGCCACGGGTTTGGTGAGCCAAATCAATTATAATAAAATGAGAGAATAATAAATAATTATAGGCCAAATGCTAAATAAAATTTGCCAAAATTATTACCTTCAATTCTATTAAATAAATTTATAAATTACAGTAAAACAAACATTGAATTATTTATTCAGTGATATTCAGTTAATTTAATTTCATAAATACAGGTTATAAGTTTAACAATAATTACTAGTTTTTTTATATAACTATAAAATATTTGTAGGCTGAGCTTCTACAAATTATTTTATAAACAAAATAGTAATATAGTAATTTCAGATTTTCTTTTGAGCATCTTAATCTCGAAGTTTTAGGTAAGTGTTTGGTCTTACCTAATTTTGTAGTATAACACAAATATTTAAACATTAACAAATAAGTATGGGATATTGAATTATAAATATTACATAAAATTATGAAAATGATTAATGTCAGATGTGATAGAACAAGTTAAAAGTTTTAGGTGAAACGTTCATTTAACGTTCAATAGGCTAAAGGTCTTATACAGACTTCGCCTTGGCATTTCACCAATATTGCTGTCTTCAACTTATTTAATAATACTCTTTTTGAACCTGTGGGAAAATCTCCTCTCCAGTCTTGCAGGTACTAGCCTATGTATGTATTTCTTAATCTTTATGTTCCTCTTAAATTTCCTAATAAAATCGTACCAAAATTGCATTCCAGACAAAGTAATGAATTCAACTTCTTTATGCATTTTTTATTTTATTTATTATTATTATAATTAATAATTTTCTGTATGCGGGCCCAGTTATTTCTTATGCAAATTAGATTAAGCTTTTTCTTAGTCTAATTTTGATATCAAATACATTCCTTGTGGAATCATCGAGTAAATTAAATAAATGCGTAGACATGTCTCTTTGTTTATTGATCACGGCAGATTTAAAAAAAAAATTTCCGTTATATCGTGGACAGGTCTATATTTAATATTCGTATTAGCGTTATGGAAATTCTATAAATTCAAACGGATGTGTCATACTTTTCTGTTTTTTTTAGTATCTCTGGCAAATTGTATGTAATTATTTTACATGGTTTAATTTTTGCGTTTAAGTTAGGTCGTTCCATAGCCATAATCGCTAGCTTGTTCCATTATATTGCATTGTAAGCCAAATTGTTTGCTTCTTCGCACTAATTTCAACTAATAAAATGGAGGCATATTTATAAAATAAATACAATTACTTTATTGGCATGGGTTGACTTGTTACACTACTTTGGGTCAAATGGGAAAACTCACATTCCCCTTATTGCAGTGTGAACGCAGTGTTAACACAACGCAATGAAAAACGAAGGTAAGCTGTTCTACAATTACATTTCTGCTATATTTGTTCTAAGGAATAATAAAAACGTAAACATAATTTATTGTAAATTATAAAATTATAAGTAGGCTACATAATATTGGAAAAAAAACTTTTTTATTCTTAGAGACGTGTTTCATGCGAGATCGTATAATTTCATAATAAAGAGCTTTCCATTTACGTGTCTTACCTCTTTCCCACGTCAACAAGAAGGTGAAATATTGCAATGTATGCGGGACTTGGCACAAACCTGTAGCCTACATTAAAATTCTCATTTTATGACGGCTTATTATATTTTCCATTGAAAGTATTTACTAAGTGCTACTATCAGAATATTTAAAGGGGTTTTTAGATGTACAGAGAGTCAAAAATAACCTTAGCTGGCTATACAGGATGGGATTGTACACAATGAAATTAATTTAAAATGTTCAGTAACTTTTTTAATTCGCCTTGGTTTAGTCGTAATCCGCCAATGTTTGATCAAAAACTCACTGTAACTCCAGAAACAGATATTATTCCCAAGTTTAAATTTGGTATTAAAAAAGTTTGTATGTTGTAACGTTTTTACACTATTTTTGCCCGAAATCTTACTTTCCATCATACACTTATACATTGGGGCGTACATACACACCGGCTTGCAGGCGCCACCGACATTTTTGTAGTACATGTATCACACACCGGCAGCATTAACCAGACCCGTAGCGCTGCACAAAAAGATAATGTAATACAGCTCAGGGAGCTATTCGCCATTTTTTTTTCTTGTTATATCAGCTTTGACTACAACGCAGTGCAGAAGCTAACGTTTTGCGTTTGTGTTTCCACATCATGTAGTGTGTTTTCTTTACCAAATGCTTTAATAAGCCGTACACCAGGTAAAATAACTAATTTTATTTAATATGTAGCATGTAGTCCAGCAGATATCTGAATATTTCCATAATTTCAAATGTTATTAATATTAGTTACTGTTTGTTGTGTGTGATCTATTGTGTTTTGTGAAAGGCATTTTATAATTTGAATTAACCCCATAAATTTTGATATTTTGTAAAGCCTGAACTATACCATATAGCCTGAACAGTGTTTTAAATAATTAGCCTGGAAAATAGACAATTTAAACTAAAGTGAGTCCATGTAAGATTAACTATAAGTTATAAACTATGCTCTAAGGAATTCCTGCACCAACTATAATTCAGCCCGTTAATTAAAAACAGCATATTTCTTTTAGATTGCCAGAGCCAAAGTGTAACTCTGTACCAATTAACAATTGATCTTTAATTACTAGTGCAACTTGTAATTTATAAAGTCATATTACATCAAATTGACACGTTAAGACAGTTTACAACAGGACTAATTACAGCATGGCTGCTGTAAACGTGCTGTAATTTTATTCTAACATAATATTTTACTTTTGGCTATATAAAACAACTAATGCCTATATTATGTTCTGGTCCTTTAGAGAAATCTGGTTTAAGTTCCTGGTTTAAGTTCCTGGTTTAACTTCAACTTCTAATGAATATCCACCTGTAATTAAATGTGACTTCACCTTCGCTGCTACAACTTACTTCTACGCTGTTTCAAAGAAAAAGTGCAATTATTTATTCAATAACTTACTATAAAAATAAACAGAAAAAGGCTATTATAATCAGTATGAACTTATCATAAACTGGCAAAACTTAGTGATTTTTCAGAAATATAAAAAGGCTTTTAAACAATTTTTATGTAATTAAAATAGTATGTTGCTGTAATATATATATGCTATTTATTAAATAATAAGGGCGGTGTGGTACCTATTTTGAACACTACGGACCCCAAGGGTCAGAAATCAAAATTTTCTTTCTATAAATATAATGACGTCATAATTACAGTAATACTTTAAGTACAAAATTTTATATTATTTTATTTTGTTTATACTTCTTTTGGAATTGCAGTTTTTTTTTATTACATACAATGCGCATATATATATATATATATTTTTAATAAACGTTGGCCAACTTATAATATACCAATTTATTTTGTAAGTACTATTGTATGAACTAATGTTTAAGTCCATATGTGCCATAAGCAAATTTTCGTTCTTCTTTGATTAACTAAGTATAAAATTTAAATAATATAACTAAATACAGTTTGGGTTTTTCTTTATTTTTTTTGTAAGGGAGGGAACTAAATAAAACATCTGTTAGCATATTTTTGGGGAGTATATCATATTCATCTTTTATTATAATTAAGGGCGTATCAATTTTTTTTAATAAACTAAAGTTTATTGTTATAATATGTGTACATTAATTCTATTTATCCAATAACCTGTCAAGGAACATTTCAGATATCTCGACTTCGCTATTAAGGTAAGACTTGTGTCTGGTAAATTTTTACTTTTTATAAACATAATGTATGTACCATCCATAATTTAGGCTCAGTACGTTTTCCACATAGTTTCTACTTTTGGATGGTAACATATTCTGATAGCTTTGAGCGTGGTTACCTTCCGATTAAATTTTGTTTACTGCTACACATTCTGGTATCAGGCTGGTGGTTATTTTATTTAACCGCGATCACGCAGAAAATATAAAATTATATAAAATAAACTCAACGTCGGGCGCAGTGACTTATCTGTTTTTCGTCGAAACAAACATTCATACTTTTCTCAAAAACTTACTCACAATTTTGATAGAACTTTTCATTATTTGTTTTTATTTTTCTCTCTTTGGGTTATTTCTTAACGTTTACTTAGACAAGCGGGAAAACAAAAAAAAACCTTTTTTTTACATATATAAACAAAAATAAAAACACAAAAAAAAACATAAAATTTTTACATAAAACCCTCTTGCTTGTTTGATTTACGTTTGGGATTTCTATATTTTTTTTATTTTTTTTTCGTATATTCTACTTAAATAAAACTTAATCTGGGCTTTCATTGATTGAACTTAGCTTGAGTTATCAAGGGAAACAAAAAAAATTGCTCTTAAATCCTCAAAATAAAAAAAAAACTACAAAAAATTTAACAAAAAAAAAACTTCCTTCTTAACTCAGGTTGACTTTGATCATAAAGTAAAATTTTTTTTAATCACAATATCCTTTTACTTATTTCAACACAAGCAACATTTTTTTAATAATTATATACACACTGTTTTCCTTTTAATTAACATGCTTTATTTTTAATTATTTTGAATTTGTTTGTACATGGTTTCTGGTTGATTTGTTTTGAGTATAATTTGGTACGACTTATTTTTTTAATTGAATATAACCTTAGTGGTTTTGTTAGGTCAAGTTGTATTTTCCATTATCATATGTGATAATGATGTTTAGGGATATTTTTTTGTGTATAGTCGTATCTTGTAGTTGTGCATTTGAATAGCCAGAAGCCATTTACACTCATGACGCATTAATACAGTTTTGAACACTTTTCTAAAACATTTTTTTTAATTGATTTTTTTTTACACCTTTTAAGATTTAACAGCCTGACAGACTGCGCGCACACATTTAAAGTTCTCAAGCGCTTATCGCTGGAAGTATTTAAGTTTTGGATATTTTTTTTATATATGACCTTGTGTGGATTTCTTTTATGTGGATAGTGTCTGGTTATGGCGTATTTTGTTTTTCGTTTAAACTTTGTATACGGCTTTAATTTTCTGTTCTTGTGTAACCTTAGTGGTTTTGTTTAGGTAGGATGTTTTTGACATTATCTTAAAGATAATGGTTTGTTAGGGATTAGTTGCCGTTTTAATTGAGTTTGTTTGCTCAACCAGAGACCATCCACAGTTATGATAATTATGGAAATATTTTTTTTTTACTTTTGATTAAATTTTTTTTGTTACTTTAGCAGCATTTAAATTCACACAGAAAACATTTAGGCATTTTGCATTGGATACGTAAATTGAAATACATATATGCTTTTTTTTTATAAACCTTTTACTTTTGCCTTCAGCAACCTTTTCCAAATTTAAATTATTCACCTTTTAAATTTATTAACTTCAATTAGAGTCTGATTTTGAAAACAAGTATATGGGTGCTTGCTTCAAAGTCATTACTTCTGAATGGTCATTTAAGCAATATAACCGACTCTAGCCAAACATGTTGGGCGAAGGAAAGGCTGGAGACTTTCGTCTCCGGTCACTCACCTAGGTTGGAACGGCTCCTGTAGCATCCCTTGTTGCCAACCTAGTGTAGAGAGCAGTTCGTCTGCATCCCTCCCTCGTTTTTACAAGAGCACACCTCCGGGTTTACGGTGTGTCTCTGTCCCCTGCATTAATTATTGTCGGCGCATGTGGACCATGTGGTCCATTCCCCGCATGCAGCCTTTTTACAGTTGATAACCTAGCCTAGCATGTGAGTCAGTTATATCGCCATACGTCCTATTCAGGAAAAAATTTTTTGTACACTTTGCATTTTTGACTTATATTTTTTTTTACACTTTTGTTGGGAATTTTTTTTTTTAATTTTGTTGCAGAGTCTTCCACTTTGTTGTAGGCACAGTACGTTTTCCACATAGTTTCTACTTTTGGATGGTAACAATTTTACGATTTAAAACTGTACCAAACACAAATAATTTATTTTTATAATGTTTAAAATGGCGGCAGTTACAAGTTTTTAACGTAAAATATCTTAAAAACCTTTACTTTACAAAAAATGTACAACAGAGAAAATATTTGTCTTTTTAACGACAAACAAAATGTTTTATTTAGTTTCTGAAGGTCAAAGGATAACAGAGTTATCGACAAAAAACTGCAAACACAATTTCTTGGTAATTGTCTACAACTTCTAAAATTAGAATAAAACCAAGATTTTTGTATAATTATAATAGCTTTAATAAACAGGATAAAATCCATTGCTCTGAAATGCATTACAAATTCAAATATCGCTCTTAACTCTTAACGATTCAAAATGGCAAAAATAATGTGTATGTTTTAGAAATTTGGGGGTTTTAGTCCGGCATTAGTAATTAAACTTGCTATAATGCCGTAATACATTTTACATTCGAACAATGGGGTACGAAAATCACCGCTCAAAAATGCATAAAATTATAATATTTTAAAATTCAAGTGCCTAAAAAACGCACAGCAGTGGGTTTATACAAACATATCCAGAATTGGAAGAGAATTAACATTAACATTAATTGGAAGAGATGTTGATATGTCGTTACATTCAGTGAGTTCTTCTAACGTTTCTACGATAGACTTGTAGATTTCTTTAAATCGTAAAAGTCCTTTATGGTTTTTCACCCGTCAGGTCTCACTCATACATAGCTGTCAACTTCGTCCATTTACTGTCTGACAAATTCTTTTCCATATTCATTTTAAGGCAAGTTGTACGTTTTGAAGAGTCTGAATTGAAGTGGTTTTTACGGTGCCTCTACAGTTTCTTATATGCTGTACTTGGCATGAATGTACTTGTATAAACAAATAAATAGGCTAGTTTGTCTGATGACTAAAACTAAATAAACGTCTTTAAGAAATATTCAACCCAATATTGAAATCATTCTATTATTTCACCAGTATTTCTTCCTAAGAATAATGCATATAATTTACTAGCTGCCCGATCCGGCTTTGCACGGGTAGACAAATCAAAGTTAAATGTATATTAACAAAAATAAAATTATCAATAAATACATTACCTAGGTATTTCTTATGGGGATTTTAGTAACTTTGACCCCCCCAAACCTCCCTAAAATTAAACTTTTTTTTAAATCTTTCTTAGCGAGCACCTAGGGCTCTAGAGGAAGCTGCATACCAAATTTCATTACAATCCATTCGATGTTTTTTTTTTTAGTAACTTTGATTCCCCCAAATTCCCCCTAAAATTTTAAACATTTTTAAACCTTTCTTATCGAGCACCTAGGGCCCTAGAGGAAGCTACATACCAAATTTCATTCCCATCCGTTTGGTGGAATTTTTAGTAACTTTGACCCCCCCCCCCCCCAAACCAACCCTTAAATTTCGAATTTTTTTAATACCTTTCTTAGCGAGCACTTAGGGTCCTAGAGGAAGCTACATACCAAATTTCATTCCAATCCGTTGAGTAGTTTTTGAGAAATCGTGATGAGTCAGTGAGTGGTATTTGGCTTATATATATATAGATAAATGTATGTTTATTGCCCGGTAAAGCCGAACGTCCTAAAATTTAGCAAAATTCAGTAGTACCAGACTACCAGTACCAAATAAACTGAAGTGTTAAATTGCCAAGCTTCTTCGATAGGTCGTTCGAAAGCGCATGAGTTCTTTTTGCGAGAGTTGTTTTAAACCAGGATTATAATATGAGGTGATAGCGACAGATAGGGTGAAAACTCTCTAGACGGTTTGTATAAAAAAATATTATCCGAATAAAAGTCAGTTTTGATTTTATGTCACCTAAAAGTTAGTACGCAATAATTTACGACTAATATATGTCGAACCCTTCTACGAGATGGAAAACAGAACGATTATTATGCTTGGTGCAATCAATTTACTTTTTAATTGATACGATAACACATCGATTTAAGTTCTAGCTTTCAGATTATCAACAATGGCACAGTTGGTTTTTATCTTATAAAATGGTCACAGATTCAATTATATTTATTTATTACCTATAATTCCAATACTAATGAATTTAAAATACATTGTTGCTTAACACCACGCGAGTAATACAAACATTCGTTGGTCAACTATTACGATTAAGACAGCTGATATTTTGATAAACCCAAAGCCTAACATAAAATTCTCAACAAAATCCTTATTGCAGTAATACTATTTCTGAACAGATTTAGTATATGTGTTGGTTTTTTTCTTTTAAATGTGTTTATGTTTTCAATATGTTTCAGGTAAAAGAGCATCCACAAGAATATGCACTGCCTGTGCGAATTATTAAGAGTAAACAAAATTGGTAGACATATGGCTACTAAACATAAAGATATGTCTGATGTTCAACAATATTTGCAGATGTCTGACCCTGATGTGCAAAGAGAGCTCAGCAAAATTTTAATAAACAATGCTAACAATTTTTTTAACCAAAAGGTAATAGATGATAAAGTAATAGGGAAACCAACACCAGTTAAGAAAACTAAGACTAATCCTCCGACTTTATCACATGTTGTCTCTTCAAACTGTGGAGGCATTATTCAAGAAAGTATTTCAGTAGCCACAAAATCATGACAAAATTTATATAAAAATTTACTAAATGAAACAATTGTAACATCTTTAGGCTACTTCTCTGACCAACAGAATGATGCAAAAAATGTTTTTGGTAAATTGGCAAAGGACAAAATCAAATTAATTGCTCAAACTGATCCACTCATTTTCGAATTCAGCAGACGCTTTCTGAAAAGGCATATGGTAGACAAGCAGCATAACTATGTTTCCAATAAAGTGCGGGCATTAGCAGATTTGTTGATACGCCTAAAGAAAGTTGGACCAACAAATGTTAAGACAATGAATGATTGTGTAGACCCAACGAACTTTAATGTTCTGTGTGATATTGTTCGCAAATGGAGTGCATATAATACAGAAAATGGAGTATGTAATAAGGGAAGCGTAACGGGGTGCATTTTAAAAACTATCAAGATGTGTTCCCAGGTTTTATGGTCTGAAGCTATGAAAAATATAAATTTAACAATTTGGGAGCAACATAATATTCGTTCAAAACATGAAAAATTGATGAACTCAATGGAAAGTATTTTGGAGTAGACAGTGCAGCGGATAAAAGTTTAAAAGTAACAAAAGAGGATAAAATGCCATTAGCAGAAGATATAGCATTATATTTTAAACGCATGACTTCTAAAATTTAAAATTTGATTGTTAAGCTCAAAGAAAATCATGAAATAAATTAATGCACTCATAATTTAACAAAGGCTGTGTTAGCATATTATCTTATCGTTTTTAATAGCAGAAGACCCAGTGAAGTGTCTTATGCCACTAAAGAGAACTATGCAACCTTGAAAAAGAGTTCATCTAGAAATGCAAACGAAATGTTAGCAGTTTTTCTTTAGCAGCAAAATCTATATAGTTACATTATTATTTTATATTATACATACATTCTTTCATACTAATAATATTTTCTTCTTCCTTATTATATTTTCTCTGTTGAATATGTATCAATCATATATCATGATACCTACATTTTTGCTAATGTTTTAATAATAATGTTAATTCCATTTAATTTAAGTCGTACATCCGTTGTTTAAAATGTTATTAGAATACGATATTCTGTTGTTTTGGTATTTATTACAATTATTATGCGAGAAAGATAGTGGTACAAATTACATTTCAGAATTATGTCCAGGTAGTTTTTAATTGGGTGTTTGTTCCGTAAGAGTGTCCAAATTATGTGGTTCCAAATTCACTTTTCAGGTTTCTTTTACCCTTCTTTTCTAAGAAATGTGTAATATTCTATTAAATGTCTAATAGTTTAATTAGGCCTATATTATTTTGGGTTTAACGTATGCTTAGACCTTTAGGCCGTTTTAACACACATGGGATACGGAGCTATCAGATGTAGTGTTTTGGGCCCTGTGAACAGTTGCTGCAAAAGGACGCGGGAATCGGATAGGAAGAAGTACATAGAAACTTATGATGGAATGCCTACATGACGCAGATACGTATCTAACGCCCAGCGTGATTCCCGATAGCTATCGAGATGGACGCAGGTTCCTGTGAGACGCACTTCACTTTCCCCTATCACGTTACCTATATAGTAGTATTCAACTTCCTATAGAGCAGTGGGCATATGCAGCCGCGTCATATTCCGAATTAATAATAGTTTTTCAAAACTATGTCTCATGAAAATATGGACATAGAACTTTTGGGTCTTTTCCGTTATATCCACGCATTTACAAACTATTTTCTATAGAATGAGGATTAATCGGGATAGAACTACAAATTTGAAATATAATATTTACTCACCATTTAAACGTATAATTGTTGGGAAAAAAATAATAAACAATTTTTAAACATGCGCAACTTTACTATTCGACTCTAGGCTATAACCTATGGCAACAGAAATGCAAAAATGCAAATAAAAAATACCTATAAGGTTCCGACCTAAAATATTTAGTCACAGTATGTTTACCTGTATTCAACATTTAACAGTAAAATGTAAAACAACGTCGTTGTCTGCAAAAATATTAGGCTAGAGTCGCATAGTAAAGTTACTCGTTTGCGATAACCCTTATCTAATATCGACAAAAATTGGAAACATCCTTCCTTACATAATATGTTATGGAGTAGTTATAAATAGTTATTTGGACATTACCGATTAATCCTCATTCTATAGAAAATAATTTGAGAATAGTTACTTAAAATGCATCAAGTGATTTTGGATGTGGGGCATGACGATTATAAGGCCAGATTAATGAAAGATATAAATTAACAAATTATAAATTATATCAAAATTTTATAAATACGACTATTTTATAATAGTCACATAACACTATCATTTGAACCATTTGATTTACCAATATGAAATAAAAAGCAATTAAAAGATAATATTTTTATCTTTAATTAGATATATAAAAATGTTCATAAATACATCATTTTTATAAATAGGCCAACAATTTTATAAAATGATATCTAAGTTTTGGAGCATATGACTATTTCATAATAGTAATATATTTTAAACTGTTTGATTTACCATTATGAAATTAAATTCAATTAAAACATAATATTTTTATCTTTAATTTGATATATAAAAATGTACATAAATACTAAAATTTTAACATATAGGCAAACAACAATCTACCATACATCTAGGTTGATAGCAAATGAGAGACTATCAACGTTTGAAGCCGACAGGACGCAGATTGACGTGACATTGTGTCCCGCGTCAATTTCCAGCAAGTGTGTACCGAGCCTAGAACAGCTGACCAATCGGCCAAAGTGCATCCGGTAAATATAAGTACATTATTTTTATTTAAATCATTGGTTTTTAAATTGTACGAGCGTGTAGTAAAATATGTTCAATTAAAACACTTAAATACTAGCACAATATTAATATAACCAGATTCATTTAAAACTATTTTGAAAACTAAACGCCCGATAGAAAATATTTACACATAAAGTATCTTTGGCCACCACCCTATCTAACTTATATGGATTTCTTATTTTGTGAGGTATTAATAAATACAAAGTATTTTCAAGAAAACCACGGGATGTTGATAACATGATCACATTTTATAAGATGTGCGGGCCATGAAATTAATGAAAATAAAAAACTTTGTGCCAAAGTGTGCTTGAGTGTAAAAACTAGGCTATAGAAGCGTGTGAATGTTGAAGGCAAACAATTTGAACACCCAAAAGATTGTTTGTAATTGCAATTTGTATGTGATCCTTGAAAAAATATACTGTATAGATTTTATTTGCACGTTCATGCAGATTGCAACTTTTGCACTCCCCGGTATACCAAGCCTAATTCTTACATTCGGCATCGGTGTAATCAAACGTTCATTACATATGCCGATGCATAACTACTAATGTCATATATGCAAGACGGCCGATCACCTGGGCATTGTGGATTCCATTATCACATTAACGATTTAGTCCTAACATGGTGGTCTTACGCACCTAACTCTATGGATCATGGCTACATAATTTGATTCATACAAAGATGGTACAGAATTAAATTTGTTCAATGTGTATTTGTTCAATCTATTGGTTCTATAATTTCCAATACATTTTGATGCCCCAATTAAATTTTATTTTAAGTTTCTAGCGGTAACCTCTTGTTGAAATAAGGTTTACCTTTTTGTATAATTGTGTATCTTGTTAATTACTTTTCTAATTGCACTTTTCCACATATATAACCCTACTACTGTACATAGTAAACTTTGTAAATCTTGCACACTTAATTTTGAACATTTGTATATTTCTTTATTTGTTAATATCCTTAGTTGTATGTCGTTGCATTTATCAGTTAACATTACTTCTGCTTTAATAACAATGTCTTCTTTAAATACTTGTATATTTTGTTGATATTGTTTCTTTTTTTCTAAATAATTATTCATATTGTTTTGTTATTATCATATACAGAGTGTCCAAAAAGTCCCCCCATCATTAACTTTGGAACAAGTATAAATAAATAAATGAGCTTATTGTAACTGACCATTTCACCCCTTACCCCAAAATGGGGGGTTGAGATTGTAATTCAAAAATCTTAAATACAAACCCCCGTCAAGTGATATCTCATTATAGGGGTTGATAAATGAAGAAGAATGGCACAAAACCCTATCGAAAATTGCGGCCAGTCAAATTTTAAATGTCCTATGTTAACACAATTTTAATAACGCTACAAACACTATGTTCCAGTGGAAAGTAATAATGGTTCTTTGCATGTTATTTAATAAAATCAGAGGGTCATTCAAAATCTAGTACTAAACAAATTACACAATTTGGTATAAGCTCAAAAGAAACGAATAAACTTGCAGTTTCTAGATACAGCAGGCCCCTTCTATGTTGAAAGCACAACTACTGATAACAATCCAGTGAAAATAGCATGCAAGGATTTTGAGAATTTAATCTAAATTTGGAATTAAGGTAAGTCTTTAGCTTTATTACCGATGAAAGGTACCAATGAAGGGTTGTGATGTACCTAATTAAAAATCTGTGTTAATAAATGTTTTCAACATTGACTGGCCGCCATTTTCGATAAGGTTAAGTCCTCTAATTTGTGCCATTCTTCTTCATTCATCAAGCCCTTTAAAATGAGGTATCACTTGATGAGGGTTTGTATTTAAGATTTTTGAATTACCCTCTCAACTGAACATTTTGGGGTAACGGATGAAATGGTCGGTTCCACCAAAATACATATCCCTTTTTCATATAAAGATATCCCGAAGCTCATTTATTGATTTCTATTTGTTCCAAAGTTAAGGGGGAGGGGGACATTTTGTTTTAGACACTCGGTTTATTAGTACTGTATTTTAACACGATACACAATCTTTGTTCATGCAATATAATTCGTACTTTTAATTCTACCACTTATTACCATTAGTTAAGGCATAGTTATATTACTCATATTTCACACGATTTTGCTATGGTAATGTTGTTGTTTTTTACATGTATGTATTTGCAAAACTTAAATGTAAAAGAATTCGTTTTTTTAAAATTATTATTAGTATTATAATATATATATATATATTTATAAGATATTAAAAAAGTTTTGTAATCATGTAACTTAACATATTATGTTTCGATATTACCCACTCATTCTCAATAATCTTTATCTTAGATATAATATAGTTGTATTCATTTTAACTGTAAGTATATAGGTTACCTTGCATTATTATGTTGTATTGTAAGTCTTAGTGGTTGTTTCTAAACTAAGACCACTCCCTACTATGAGAGAGGGTATACAAATGTAGCATAACACCTTGTTTAGTTAGTTAAAATTTAGTTATAGCAGCTCAAATGTCACTGCAGATGACGCCTTTGTAGTTGAAACGCGTTTGACCACTGAAGGTATTTTTGTGAGAATTGTGTTATTGTAGATCATTTTTTATGATCAGTGTACGTTTTGAATTTGCTTCCAAAAGGATGTCAAGTATTTTGTTCCCCAAACGATTGGTGAAAATTCCTTTTCAATTGCCAAATAATGAATTTCAATTTATTCGTGGTCTCACTTGCATAGGCTATCTGTAAATACGGTTCTTTTTATTTTGGCTTAGATTTATCCGAAAGCAGCATTGCTGGCATCAATGCTTAATAAAACCCCGTTTTCGAAATTTTGGTATTGTATAAAGGGTCAGCTGCGTGAGATATTTTTACATCTTTCAAAATATTCGACATAATCACATTAATGGCAACATCTGCTTCTCCTCGTTTAGGCAATTAGTAAAAGTTTCTTAATTTTAGCAACATTTTTTGTAAATGTCCTATTATATCCCATTCATTCTTAAAATACTTAAACATTTTTGTTTGTTTTAGGTATTAAGTAATGTTGTACAATCTAAATTTTGTCTGCGTTACTTTCAACTTATTCCGGAGTCACTAGGTATGCCTATGCTACCTCTTTCCTTAATGTAAACGTGTATGTAGGCACCCAGCCTCTCACAAATCGCCGACTACCCACTATATCAGTCTATCACATAAATTAATTCTACTTCTAGACGAAACAACAAGAGTCCGGTTATAATCCATCTAAACATTTGCACAAAATTAGCCCTGATATGTTGTAGGGAAATGGAGAAAAGAGAAGAAGAAAAAGTCAGGTAACACGTTTGTTTTATAGAAGGAAACTAAAGGAAAGGTTAGCGAAGGAAGTGAGAAATTATAAAGACAAAAATAACTTAGACTAGAAGAAAATATTTGCTGAAATTTGAGAGCTCTAAAAAACCAGAAAATAATAATGGAGTAAAAGAGCTTAAAATACCATCAATAAATACAAACTATCATGGGCGCCTATACCTATGGGCAGAAGGGAGCCACGCCCCCCAACTCCTAGGGAAAGGAAAATATGTATATTATTACTTAATTATAGTCAGGTAATTTTATTTTAAGAGATTAGGAATAAAATATGTTTTAAATGTTATATGCAGTTTGATTTTACATATATATAGGCCTACTTATTTTATTTTTTACAAGAGTTCAAGTAACTTCTGGGACACTACTTGGTGCAACCTCTAGGAGTGTTATAGGTCTTTGTGTATTCACTGACGGTGTAAAGGTACAGACTCAATGCTGTGTGGGTTAATATTTCACCTGAACAGCCGAATTGGCTTCCCAAATTTTAAAAGTTTTCTTGGGGAGGTCAAAAATAACCCTGCCGAAGGAGGGGAGGTTACTCCTTAACACGTTCACTGCTACGCTAATTTCGTATTAATTTTCCTATGCTGGAAGCTGACCTTTTATTTTTTATATTTATGGTCTAAATGAGTATAAATTACTTTATTTTTTATTTTTTAAACTTTCTACGTAATAACCACTAATATTATAAATCGGACGCACATGTGCGTCCATAGCACATAGGTATACAATTGGCGAGCGAAGCACGCAATGCATTGTGTATTGAAAATACTCCCAATACGGGGGTTGGTGTGCGAAGAACGCAGTGAATTGTGTATTGAAAATACCAACAATATGAGGGTTGGCGTCCGAAGCACGCAATTCATTGGGCATTGAAAAAACTCCCAAGACGGAGTAATTTGCGAAACACGCAATTCACTGTGCGTCGGCTGCTTCTCATAGTGTTCAGTGTCAAGCTCACACGTGCGTCTTTAGCAGTGAACGTGTTAAATCCCATACCCCGGTCTAAAACCCCTCCTAGAAAATATCATATGGGCGCCCATGCAAACTATGGTCGGGGTTTTGTTTACCAAGTACATTATTCTTCAAAAACATTAAGCCGTATACTACATAAATCCATTGTTGACTGCAGAAAGTACATAATATATTGCAGTTAAAGAGGCTTTATAATTCCCTGAAATGGCATAACTATTAACATTCATGGGAGCACTGGTGCCGGAATATAACTGAACACCAGCTTATGTTCTCGAGTCTAGTTGAGAGGTTTACAAGAGTATAATATCATTAAACTTGTGTTTTACATTGTCTTTGATAGTCCAATGAATAGAGGTGGTTTACCCTACAAAAGGTCCGGTAGTCCTGAAATTTTATATGTGTGAGACCAGTAGGTAGTAATGAATCCAAGTTTTCATAATCCCCATGGCAATTTTTATTATACGCGGAAATCATGACATTTTACAACTGTTTTTCGGGTTTTTGCCTATAACTTCTTTCCTCTGCATTTTATAATATACTATTTTATAGGTACCGAATTGTAAAAGACAAATATTCCAACAAATTAGCTCTTTTAGGTTTTGAGATATGGGGCAGCAAAAAAGGGGTAAAATCTTAAGTTTTGCAAAATTTTAACTTTCTTGCTAATTTTACTTTCGAAAACTGAGTGAAGACTTAATTTTAGAGAAATGTTGCGCACATGAAAATTGTAGAGCATAAAATTATCTACAAAATCCATTCCTCAAACATTTTGTTACGTCAAATTCTAAAGAATAGGGGTAAATTTAAATAAAAATAGAAAAATGGAATTTTTGTCATTTTGGCCCAATATTGTTATAGGGTTCATTCCTCGATATTGATCGAACTCCAATAATTTGGTATTGTTAATGATATACATATTATACATGCAGTATGTATGTACGTACATCATGTGTATTATACATATATTTTTTGTTTGCATCATCTAGTTATGATTATCCTACTAAGAAATTCTGGTAGGGAGTGAAAAATTATCAACATATATTTCACAGTTTTTATAGCTTATTATATATATTAAACGAAAACAATTATAATATGGAAGTCGATAATAAAAACGATTAGTAAGAAATATTAAATTAAACAAAAATCAGTACACTTTTTTCAGGCGGGGTTGTTTTACAGCTACTGAAAATGTAGGAAGTTGTTATTGTTCGGGGGCCTCCTGTTCCAGTGAAAGGAGGGCGTCGTTTTCAGCATAATTCTCGAGCGAAATAACAGGCCTGTTGTCACAAAAACAGGACGTCTGATCACGTTACATAAAAACAATAACCCAAGTAACTAGGGCGTATGTTTGATAATAGGCTACATTCAGTTATTTTCGATATAGAACACTGCATGTATAAATAATGGCGTGTGATATAATGTTTTTTTTTTTTTTTAATTAGGAACTAAATAATTAGTTATGAAATCTTTGTCAAGCGGGGCGTTTTACCCAGAGGTTTAAGTTGAAAAACGTATTTGCATAATAAATGGGAAAAAAGCTTTTAATCGCTTGACCACATCTTTAATTTGAAATGATCGAGTAAGCCTAAGAAAAATTATATTGAAAACCCGCGAACCTGCAGGAGCCCCTTACTACTAACACAATTGCCGTCAAGCGAAAGTTACGGATTTCGACTAAATTCTTGCCCATATATTTCATGCAACTTAGTGAGATAATAAGCCTGTTTTAGCATCGAATTGAAACACACAATTGCAAGGGATGTATTGTGTGCATACATTAGATTGTATTGAAATTCATTTGTAATGTTTTAATAACAGAATTACACCCATGCTTTACGAAACGTAGTGTTTGTGTATTAGGACTCAACTCAAAACAAATTATTTAATTTTCATGAAACCTTTAACTACGTGTTAAGCATCGCCTTCCGGTAGGATAGGCTATAATACTGTTATAAATGTTACAGACAAACTTAAATAGAACGGTAGAAATGTTTGAAGTGAAAAAAACCATACAAAATAGAAAACTAATACTGTTTCGTTTCAATAATCGACCAGTAAAAAACCTGAACCTCAACGTTCTGGCGATATGCGATGCGACATTTTAGTATGAGGCAGCGAAATAGTAGTAAAAAATTAGGTCGATTTCTATTTGTTACCGGTATGTATCGCAAGTTGTACTTTGCTAATTTAGTTGTCGGTGGTTTGTAAAGATGTAACTAAAAACTGATTCATATGCAAATTTTAATAGACTGTAAAATAATTTTCTGAAGATGCATAATTTATGTTAACACATTGAAACCTGAGCAGGCATGTCTCTCGGATTAGCCGCAGTCGGACTGCCACTCGGGGTTGTCAACTTAATTGCTTTCCCTTTTGTTGACAAGTCTATGGGGTTCAAACTTAATGAAGAATGTTTTATATCACTTTGCTTATCATGCTGCGACCTAGCGGCAATCTTTCTAATTCAGTACCCATACTGGAAATAGTAATCGAATATACTTCTAACTTTTTCGGTTATTGTGTTTCAACACACTATTGTTTTGTCTGTTGCTTTAGAGTTAATTAAGTTGTAACAGATAACTTAAAAATTGAATTAACACCGAACGGTTAAACAGATTTTCAATAATAAAAAAAAATGTATAAATAAAAATCGGTTCACCCGTGTGAGAGCTACGATGCCACAGACAGATCCAAACACACACATACACACCCCCACACCCATACCCACCCCGACATACACATACACAAATAGGCTACTCGTGTTAAACTTATAACACCCCTCTTTTTGCGTCGGGGGTTAAAACTTAGTTATAATAATCTAACTAAAATATGGTTATAAAATAACCTAATTGGTGGGTTTCTCAATGATTTAGGTTCAATGATTGATAATTATTGATTTAGGTTCTCAATTTAAATAATTAAATAATTATGTTCATAACTAACTGTCATGTATTTTTTGTAGATCCGTTAAAAATTGAAATAAAATATCCTAAATGCATGTATTTAAATAAACTTTCCAAGTTTTATGAAATATAAAGATCAACAATTAATTTTACATAAAATATACAATTACAGTGATTTTTGCAGAAACGATTATCTCTTACTCATTGACTCATCACAGTTTCTCCAAAACCACGAGGCCTAAAAACATGAAATTTGGCACTAATACTCTTTATAATACTCTAGACGCTCACTAAGAAAGGTTTTCCGAAAATTCGAAATTTTAGGGGGGTTTTAGGTTGTCAAAGTTACTAAATCACTATTTATCAAAACCTACCGAACGGATTGGAATGAAATTTGGTATGTAGCTTCCCCTAGGGCCATAGGTGCTCGCTAAGAAAGTTTTTCAAAAAATTTCAAATTTTAGGGTAGGTTTGGGGGGTCAAAGTTACTACAAAAAACCATCGAACGGATTGGAATGAAATTTGGTATGTAGCTTCCTCTAGGGCCCTAGGTATTCGTTAAGAAAGCGTTTTAAAAAATTCAAAATTTTAGGGGGGTTTGAGGGGTCATAGTTACTAAAAAGAAACACCGAAAGGATTGCAATTAAATTTATTATGTAGCTCTTCTAGGGCCCTAGGTGCTCTCTAAGAAAGAGTTTAAAAAATTTTTTAAATTTTAGGGGAGGTTGGGGGGGTTGGTCAAAGTTACTAAAAATCCCCATAAGAAATACAAATAATGTAATATATTTATTGATATAATCTATTTTTTGTTAATATAGGACATTTAACTTTGATTTGTCTATCCGTGCAAAGCCGGGTCGGGCCAGCTAGTCATTCATATAACTAAGAAAACTGTAGGTTCAGGGTACTTGTGACATCAACCGCTCCCTCTTCATCAGAATCGAACAGTTCACATCGTCTTTATGTTCAAAGAATAAACAATCTTTCTGACTGACCAAGTTGTTATGTATTTGATAAATTACAAAAATATCCTTAAAGGTCATCAATATTTCTGGTGTTTATATTGCCCTAGCACACTCAGAAGGTGCTATTGTGTCAATCTAAGCCAAAGTAAAAAGTTACATATTTATATTTTTAAACTAAATTTTAAAATAATTAAGTTTAGATACCTTAAGTACCGTCAACAGTTCTACATTCCTTTACGGTGACGACCGGTTTCGGAAAACTATCATTTATTGTCAAGTCATGAAATACTAAACATAAATAACAAACGGCACACCTATCATTTAATAAAACAACTCATGTCCAATATTAATAAACAAATAACCCGAAACACACTACAGAGTACGAGCATGCTGGCCAACCGGTTATACGGAACTAATGTTTATGTTTCATATTTCATGATTTGACAATGGAAAGGATAGTCTTCCGAAACGGCTCATAGCCGTAAAGTATTATAGAACTGTTGACGTTACTTAGGGTATGTAACCTAGTTTAAATTATTATTACAGTTCAGGAGGCTAACGACCATGTATATAATATTTCTACTACTCGGTTAACGTACCAACGTAATAAAGAAAATCACATGAAAATCGAATTAGCCTTACTCTGGTTAAAAGCAGGCAGAATAGCAGACAGAGAAAGTAGTTAGTTGCATCATATATAAGCCGTGATAGATAGGAATGATGGGACAACAAAGATCTACTGTGACCGATCAATGTGCATTCAATTTATTAAAAAGTCAAGCTACATAGACCTCAAAGAAAAGTTAAAACCTATTGAATTGTATTGCACAGAAACAAAGCACACAGACTTTGATAAAGGGAATAATGTAAATAAATCCCTTCAAAATGACGCGACTATTTACCAAATAACAAGTCGGACACGCTACGTTATAATGAAGCGTTTTGAAGGCCTATACCGGATAAACAAATCTACAACAGATAGAATCAAAGCAAATGCAAGAGCGGGGTAATCGCGTGTTGGAGGTCTGTTGTATTGAAAACTTGATCATTTCCTTTCAAAGTAACTTTAAAGCTTGTTAATGATAGCGTTTTCTTTTCTTGTGCTCAGTACAAAAGTTAAACCTATTGGTGAGGCTTCAATGGTCGTGCCACGTCAATGTGTGTCATCGTCGTTTATTTGCAACAACCACCTGTATTATAAAGAGACTACGTTCCGTATCTGATTTTTATAAAAACGTTTATGTACGGGGAAATCTTCTTTTTTTTACTGCTAATTAAGTTTTATACAGTTACATAAAAAAAGAAATTTATGAATGTGCGGCAAATCAAAAATTAAGTCTAGATTTAAAATTACTCTATTTGATACGTGTGCAAAGTTCACTCATTTTAAAAGTAATAAATCACTTTTATCTGAACATTAGTGTCAGTCGTGTTAAGATGTAAACAATCAATAAACATATGCATTTTAAGTCATGTTGTTCTATGCTAAAATAGGCTAATGTCTAATGGGAATCCAAACTCCCGTTCGGTATTCAATGTACTGTTAACTTTTTTTATATAATCCTCCCACGATTCTAAGTCATTATAATTTTAATGTTATAATTACTGTATTTTTGATAAATTAAGTAAATTAGTTTTAGTTCAAACTGTTTCGCCGACCTTGTCAATATTACTAGGATGGGAGTTACGTTTCATGCCGTTTCTTTATCCTTACAACACCCAGACAGTTTTGTCAAGTGTAGAAATAATGACTTCCATCCGACGAAGCAGACAAGCCGCAATCCTAGGCACGGAAAATGCCGGTAACTGCAACGGAGATCCCGTCCCATTAGAACTGAATACATATTTGAAATAGTTATCATTCCTACATAGTTACACTAAAACAAAAGAAAAACGTTCCAGACTCCTCCCAAAGTAGTGATACACTACATTGTGGCCAAGTCTGATGTTACTTTAGTCCATAACCTCAATTCACTTCTACTTTCATGAGCTACACTGCTCTCATATGTTTAAGGCTTAACACTTAGCACTTAGCCAGTTTTCTTCTGAGTTCTTTCCTTCCCATTGTGCCGTTCGCGAGCAATCTAACTTACACGAGAGCATATACATAGTATCAAGCCCCTTCCTATCCTACTTTCTTTCCCATAGTGAGCGCCTGAAACATTCTGGTCAGCTGACCAGGCTTCTAACGCTGTCTTAGGTCAGGGTCAGCCATTTTTGACTAAGCAAAATCAACGTTACTTGAAGTGAGCGTGCGTTTGAAATGTTCGACGACAAATATCAAAATAAAATGTTTTTCGTAAACAAGTGAAACGTTTGAGGTGGTTAAATAATATCGTGAACACATATTAATTATGTTTATGGTTAATTCGCGCATTCGTGTCTTGAAAGTTACGTACAACATCTTTGTGAAAATCCAGGTGAGAAGTTTAACCTTGTTATCTGATTAGATTTTTTAAATGCCTTTAGTTCATGATAAATGTGCCGATATTAATTATGTTTTCCTAGACTTTATTCAATTTAAAACAAATAGTAAATTCTTTTAAAGTTCATAAATAAATAGCCTAAAAGTTGCTAAGCCAATTTTAAAGTAGCCTAAACCTCCAATAACCATATTTAAGTTGTACAACCATGTTAAATTACCATACACAATCTCAAATAAGTGTTGAACAGTTTTAATAAAGCAAAAATCAAGCATAAGTTATTCATATTAAAGCCTATGCAAAATTCTAAGCTTTCAAATCAAAGCCTGTCAAACAGCATTATTTTGCATGCTCTAAACATGACGTTAAAACTAGTTTCTACCAACTGTAACTGGTCATGTCAGTCAGACTTTAGTGTTTTCCAACAAAAACTTAAAACTTGAAAATAATTTAGAGATTCTTGCACTATCCGATTTTAATGCGGTTTTAATCTTTTTTACAATTAATTATTGATATAACTGGTTGCAGTAATGCACTACAACAGAAATGTGGAAATTAGGATATTTTTCAACTTTAACTTTAGGCTCTACTGCACCTTATAAACTTTCAACCAAACAGAACAATGGCATCAGTAATGGTTACCTATTTAACGAACTTTTCTTCGACAGTAAATTTGTCAAACATGCATTTGTAAAGGCTATATTTCTTTTCATATATTTATGTACGTATAGTCATAATTAGAAACATAATTTCAAATTAAATTGTTCGGATGGGACGCATGCTAACAGCCTCTAAGGGTTTATTTCCAAGTTAAAAATATTGTTCCTTTTATTATTATTATTATAAGTGACGTCACGACCTAAATTTATTTATTTATTATTATTTCATTTTTCTATAAATATAAAAATAAAGTTGGCCAACAAATATCATAATTTCGAAATAAAACATATAAAGAAAAATCAGTATAGCAATTAATAACTAATACTAAAACTTACTGGTATTATCTAATTTTAAGATTTCTGTATGCATTGTATTTATAAGAACAATGTCTATCCATATTGTCTTACCAGATGTATTATCTTTGTACTTTACAAACATATTGTAACAGATAACTAAACTATTTATAATAATTATAAATATAATGGGGTTTACATCTTTTATAATACATAATTAAATTTAACCTGTTTCATTTAAGGGCGTATAACTTTTACTTAAGGGCTTGTCATATTTTGTTTATTTTAAACATAATAAACAAACTGTTGTGTAACTTTTGTTCTACTGACTATCCTGTCTACTGTAAATGGTTAACTAAGGCATTTTCGAGGTCTAGTTGATTTATTTAAATGGTAAGTCAAATTTATTTTATATTTAGGTTTGGCATGTCCAGTCAAAGGGGCCCGGCGCACTTCCAAATACATCCCTGACTGGTACACCATCACCCGCGTAACTCCTACAAATGATCCTGATGTTTTATGCATCATTCATAAACTGTTTAGGTACCAAGCAATAAAAATAAAAAAGCAGTGTTGCTCTTGAAAACAGGAGTGAAGTATGGACTAAAGAAAAAGCAGACTTGGACACAATGTAAATGTCATTACTTTGATAGGCTGACGTTTTTGGGACGTAAGGAACTTGGAAATTTTTCCACGGTTAGGATTTTATTACGATTCAGATTTCACTAGACACGAAGCTAAACTAAGTTTACTTTAAAATTACTCTTATGGACTCGTAAAAGCTAGCTAGTGCAATTCAAGTTAAAACTGCTCACACTTTTCAAATATGCTTAAAATTAGTTATTTGAAGTTAATTACATTTTGACGTATTAAAGTGCTAAGTTGTATTACGAAATTAACAGTATGATGTAAACTAAATATGTTGGGTGCTATAAAATCGATAGTTTTAGTGAAAAGGAATAATCGGTTTGTGGATTGTTACATGTGACGAAGTTCGATTTTAATCAAAACTGTTATCAAAACTTGGAATATTACCACTTCTTATTTGAAACATCGATATTAATTTATAATTACTGTATACAAATCATGCACTTAGCCTAATTGGCAAAATACCGAAATCCCAAAATGTTTTGTTTTACTTTTTAAAACACTAATAGTTGTTTACTATACAAACTATTCTATTTGGAATATATTTCTATAGTAAAAGTGTCTTCAAAGCAATTTGAAATTCAGTTTTTCTGTGGAATATATCAAAATAGACTTTTAGTGAAATATGTTGAAGACAAACGTAAATAACCGGTATCAGTTAACTGACACAAACTTTCTCCCAACTTACTGTAGTCAAATTAATATTGTTTTTAATCATTTTATTTACTACTTTTTAGAAAAAAACAAAAAATAACATTCTACCTACGTCAATCGTATATAAAAATTATTGTCCCAGGCGGGATTCGATCGCCGACCTTTGAATTACTGGCCTTGCTCGCTACCGTGGTGCTACCCCGTGCGGCCGCTGCCGCGATGCTAGATTGACAACACAAACTTGTTTATTTTTAAACATTTCCCCCATAGTTATAAAACGCCGAAGTTTTGATAAAAGCGGATGGTGTCATTTTGTTTGGCATCTTAAGCACTATAAATACTGAAAATTTGATCAAAATCGTTAGAGCCGTTTTTGAGAAATTTGCATTTTTGTCGTTTTTATGGGTTTTTAGGGGTAAATTACCCTTAAAAATTAAAAATTCCAAAAATGAAAAAAACGCCTGGAGATATTAGGGTTTAGTACCTACATACCAAATTTTATGAAAATCGGACCAATAGTGTCCTCTCTGGTCGTGTATACATACAGACAGACTGACAGACAGACACCACTCTAAAAAACACTTTTTTGGATTCAGGGTGCACCAAAACAAAAAATTCCACTAAAAATATTTTTGGGTTCAGGGAGCATCAACACAGATAATTGCACTAAACAATTTTTTGGGGTTCTGGGAGTACCAAAACAGATAATTCAACTGAAAATTCAAATTCGAACATTTTTACGAAAACAATACTTTCTCCATATACTACGTATAGGGTGGAGAAAGTAATTTATTTCTATGGTAAAAGTGTCTTCAAAGCAATTTGAAATTCAGTTTTTCTGTGGAATATATCAAAATAGACTTTTAGTGAAATACGTTGAAGACAAACGTAAAAAAGGAATATCATAGAATACTGTTTCATTTTACTCTTGGAGTGTGACACACGAGTTTACAATTTTACTTTAATATCATGTCTACAATGTACTCTTGACATGTTTCACTACTAACGTCCTAGCAGGAAAGAGCGTTAGGGTGAGCACTGACAAGAGGATAAGAGGATGCATCGCGTTCAAGTGGGTCGTGGTATTTTTAGCTAAATTGTTGGACCCGATAGTATATGTTTACGGTGCCGAAAAGCTTTGTCGATGATCTTGTTGACCAACGAAAGACGATACTACGCGTTTTAAAATCATAGAACTTTAATTTACTCCATAAGTCCAGTGTAGAATTAATATTCGTATAGTACGGCAAGTGATCAAATACTTGCTTTTCTCAAAGATTTCTCTTAACCGTAGTTAGACTAATGAGACGGGGGAGTCGAACGCCGGTAACAACGCACAATCCTGCTGAATTGTGTTGTAGGTTTTTGTTGTAGGATAAAACAATGCATTTTTCAAGATAACGCTCTAAATTGTTTAATTTACTTCATAAGTCCAGTGTAGAATTAATATTCGTATAGTATGGCAAGTGATCAAATATTTGCTTTTCTTAAAGATTTCTCTTAACCGTAGTTAGACTATTGAGACGGGGGAGTCGAACGCCGGTAACAACGCACAATCCTGCTGAA
>JAGFPH010001767.1:100868-132689 GCA_018207615.1 Philaenus spumarius | reverse complement strand
TGGTATCTAGTATACAGAGCCAAAGATTCAATTTAGCATAAATTTATGTATGAAAAAATAGTATCTCCAGTGCAGAACCGAAGAAATCATTTATTATACATCTCCATATGAAAAACTGAGTACCTAAAATGTAGAACTAAAGAGAATATGTAGATTAAATTTCTATGTTAGACAAGTTATCTGAAATTCAGTTTTGTAACTTTTCTATACGAAAAGTATTGAGTAAAATTCAGAATCAAAGATACAATTTTGTAAATTTCTATATGAAAAGTGTTATTTAAAATGAAGAACCAACGATCTAATTTTCTAACGTGTCTATCCGAAAAGTAGTATCTAAAATGTAAAACCAGAAAATTTTATTACTTTTCTATACGAAAATTAGTATCTAAAATGAAAAACCAGAAATAAAACTTTATTACTTTTCTATACGAAACGTAGTATCTAAAATGAATAACCAACGATACAATTGTGTAACATTTTTATATGGATAGTATTATCTAAAATGCACAAAAAATTTAATTTTTATATTTCGTTTATATAAGAAAAATAGTACTTGAAATTTTAAATTAAAAAGTAAAAATGTACGGTATATTTCTTTATGAAGAATAATATATAAATTGCAAAATCGAAGAGGGAATTTTATATTCGTTTCTATATAAAATATAGTATATGAAAAGTAGAGTTAAAAAGAACATTTAGTATATAATTCTAGTTGAAAAACAGTACCTCAAATGCAAAAAGAAAAAGAAAATTTAGAAAACGCTTCTAATAAAAGATGTAACTTGTTACTTACATTAAGCAAGTGACAAATAATGTTATAAGGGGAATATTTGCTTTTATATTCCTTAACAAGCTAATAAATGTGATAAGGGGAATATTTGCTTGTATATTCCCTAACAAGCTAATAAATGTTATAAGGGGAATATTTGTTTTTATATTCCCTTACAAGCTCATAAAATATTTATCAACACTTGGTTGTTTTTACAAATGTAAACACATGTCAAATTACATTTTAAATAGTATGTTCAATGAAAAACTGTGGTGAATTCAAAACAATTTCAAAAACTGAGCCCCAAACACAAGTTCGTTACAATAAAACAACACAAATAAACTGAAAACAAATTAATTTTGTAAGAATGTATAATGCAATTTTAATACTGTTCCCTGATGTAGATTTCAGTAACCAATTTATCATCATACAAACTTATGTTAAATACAAACTGGTTTAGTAAAACTTTTCAGTTCAGATTTATTTAGAACCCTCCGATGATGGTAACTTGGTTACTGAAATGTGCATCAGGGGACAACAATAACATACAATAAATTGTTACCAGTTTATTTGTGTTGTGTTTCTATTGTACTGAACGTGTGGTTGAGGACTCTTGTGTTTGAAATAATTTAAAAATTACATTTCAAAGATATAACGACATTTAGATTGACATATTTTATACCATTTTATGATGTTGACGATAACAACAAAGTTATGTTTTCTTAAAGCCTTAGATGAAAACCTACTTATCATAATAACACTATTGGTTATAAAATATCAAGGTGTCGGTCGATAATGTAAATACAGAGTGGCATGTAGAAACCTTGGGACGTTTTCTAAAGGTAAAAACTAAGAACATGTATGCCTACATAGTTCCGAAAACGTCTGTTTTCCTGTCTTTTCGCCATTTAATATTTTTAGAAAAAATCGAATTTGGTATACTTTACAAGATTAGCAAAACTTACATTTGATTTCGTATATTTTGAAAGTAATTCGATGATAACTTAAAACTTAAGCTTTGATTTACAATAATTTCATAACCTTTACGGAACTTACAAGAAAGAAAATATATTTTTTTTAAACAAACAAAAGCTATTTTAAGTTTTTCAGTAGAGTACAACTGAATCGTCAAAAGCGAAAACATGACAAATTCAGTTACCATTTTAAAAAGGTTAACAGTTACATGACATGTGATTTTTTTTTTTAATCTGGGAAATGGATTTGAATATAATTTGTTTTCATCATTACAATTTGAAACTAATTTTGGTTCTGGGTTAAATAAGGTTGTTGTAAACAACTACCAATAAAATTAGCTAACCCTTTAACGGCTAACGTCCGATAAATCGAACGTCGGTGTTTAGGCGAAAAGAGATTGATAGAACATATACAAACAAATTAGTGTGATAATTAATACGTAGCTTAATTCTAGTTTAAGTATAACAACAGTCTTATAGTTAGCCAAACTAGTTAGTTACAGTGACATTTATCGATTTATCCAAAAGTCTTTGTAATTGTTGTCCCTAAGTAAGAAAGTAGGTTTTGATAGAATGGTCAAAATGTTTTAACACAAATTTTTAACAAATGTGTCTGTTTAACAAATTAAAAATATTCAACATTTATAAAATATGATTTGTTTCATTCCGCTTCTACAGTTCAAATTGAAAAACATCATGGTTAAAAATGTAAGCAAAGACAAATACTCATTATTTTTCAAATAATTATAAAGTATATTTATTTTTTTTAAATAAAGGAAAACTTATTAAGAATGAGTGATAATATAAATGGTACGATGTATAATCTAAGAGCATTCATTGATTTAAGTCTTGGCTCTTTTGGGTTGTGCAGACATGCCAGGCCCGGTTAAAACAGAAAACTCCAAAATATTTTATAGTTTTTAACACTATAAAATCCGACCATCTTTCTTTTTCAAACTATTGTTGTAATTTAGAGTAAATCGTCAAATTTAATGAAACGTTAATTTCTCTGCATTATTAATAACAATTTTGTTATTAGAAAAGTTAAGTTATAATTTGTTTCTAAAAAAGTTACAAATAAATAGTTTGATGAATCTAGCCTTTGGATAAACATGGAAAGTTATCAAGCAACACTTGTTTGTAACACTACATATGTTAGCCTGTATTCTACAACTTATGCAATTATGTATTATGCAATCGTACTTTACCTATATTTCACACGGCTCTTGCAAGCGCGCACACACACCTCGTAATTAACAAACACTTAAAACACAGAACAATACGGTTAGGACACAAAGAGAATGAAAATTAATTTGTATCGCTGTTTACGTCAAATTAAACGACTCTACGGCTTCCGCGGCATTCGGTATTCGTTGCGCAGCTAGCGACGGAGTTGTAATGATTGCTGAACGCGAACCGACATAGCCTACATTATGAAAACTTTTGGATGTGACGTCAACAGAGTTTTTTTATCTCCCTGTATATTGTTTTCTTATCTGGCTGTTGTTAGGCCAGACCGATGATGTGTGATGGTAGACCGAAAATACTGGCTACGTGATATATTTAATAGTAGTTTACCGTACTGATAACAGATATGTGATATTAATTTGTACAATGTACGCATAAAATTCATTAAAACACAATTATATCGCTTTCCTTACCAAAATTGTATTTTAAACTAAAAAGATTAAACGTTTGAAAATTTGGTTACAAGGAAAATAATCTTAATTAAAATTCCATTTTTGCTCACGTATCAGTGAGTCTTAATGCAATAATGCTTACTAATCCAAATTTAATTTAGGAATTTCGCACCTTAAATAGCTATCGCGATTTCACTCTTTTAAGCATCCACAAAGCATTGGAAACTTTACACACATGAAGCAAATGACAAATAAAACATAAATTTCAATCAGTGTGGAGATCGTAAAATTAATAAATAAATAATTTTACGATCTCCACTCGGAGTGAAATATACGTATTGTTTTGTGATTTGAGGTTGTTTTATGTGTTAATGTAGCTGATACCCTGGGTATAGTCTAACGACAGAAATCGCAATAGATAATTTATATGATTTTACTAAATTATAATATACTAAATTATAACAGTTATGAATGAACAGCTGTTTATATTGTTCTATGTACAACATCAGGTTAGCTGCAAGAAGTGTATGTGACGATTCTGATATACGGGTCATATGCTATTATCTTTATTAACATTCCATTACCTTTCATAATAAAAGTAAATATTTTTTCGCAATGCTTGCGTTCTTCATTGTGATTACCCTACGAAAAGTTTATCGACGAGGATGAGAAGAATTTACGTGAAATTACATTGTAGTAAGCATGATACCACGAGATAAAGAGCCAATCTAAAATGACGGTGCCTGAAAAATCGGTAATTCTACAAACTGTGTTTTCAGTGGAGGTATTCGATTCATCCAAAATGAGATTTGATGGGTGGATTCATAGACTATACGGTGCGTTTGATATATTTAATATTACTCAACATCCAGTAAAAGTTAATTGTTGCTCCATTACACTCTTACGAAAATTTAATATCTACATTGAATAACCATTTCAATCCAGTTCCACTTGAAATTGCTGAAAATTTCAGATTTCACAAACGTAAGCAACAGAATGATGAATCTATTTCGGATTTTTTATTAACTCTAAAAAGTTGATAAATAAACTGTAATTTTTGTGGTTATCTAGACAATGCAATTCGAAATCAATTTGTCTTTGGTCTTCAAAGTGAACGCATACAGGGACGACTACTGGAAGAAAAAGCACTTACTCTTAAAAAAGAAACTGAAATTGCAATCGGAATGGAGTAGTCATCACACGACGCTGAACAACTACATAGGAATATGTCGGTGAATGCAGTACACTTTGCCAAGAATCTAGGTAGAAGGCCTGTGGTTTCAACTTCAAAACCTAAGTCTACACCAGCTAATTTGCATCAAAGTGAAAACAAGAAAGCTCAAAACATCAAAAGTAAAAGCAGGTATAGTGCAATACAGTTTAAGTGTTATCGTTGTGGAAATACCTCTCATCTAACTAATAATTGTAAACATATTAATACTACATTCATTAATTGTAAAAATATAGGTAAGTTACAATATATGTGTATGAGTAAAGGCAAATTTCAAAATGTGAATTGGCCTACAGCCAAACAAAGTAGATTTAAGGAAAAGGTTGGGTCAACATTTAACCCGAGTATGTCTAGTACGGAGGTGATGTCGGTTTATCATTGTGGATATATGTACAGATAAATAGTGTATCTGTCAAAATTGAATTAGCTAGCGGTGCAGTTGTCTCCATTATTTGGGAGAAAGATTTTAAACTTTTGTTTCCAAAATTGAAGTTACAAAATCCAGATCTTGTATTAACTACCTATTGTAAAACATTTATAAAATGTTTAGGGTTTGTTAATGTAAATGTAAAAGTGCACTTGGAACATAAGATTCTTCCTTTATACGTCGTAGAAACAGACCAGCATTCTCTTTTTGGTAGAGAATGATTAACTCAGTCTCGGTTGAACTTAGACTGGGACTTTATTTTTAATGCTAATAAGCCTAAGCCCGAACACAATTACAAAGATAAATGTGATAGGGAAAATATTCTAAATTTAGATAACGTGTTTTCTAAATATTCGAACGTATACTGACACCTGATGCGGAGAAATTATTGGAGAACCTGCAACTTAAAAATTTAAACCTAAAACACAACCTATGTTTATAAAGATGTAGGCCTACTGTTCCATTTGCGATTAAAGAGAAAATTGAATTAGAATTAACTAGGTTATAAAATCAAGGCATTCTGAATAAAGTTGAATATAGTCCCTGGGAAGAACCTTTTGTTGAAGTTTGTAAACAAAACGGTCAAGTACGTTTATGTGGGGATTTTAAGACAACAGTAAATAAATGTTTAGAGGTTGATGAACATCCATTGCCTACAGTGAATGAACTTTTTGCATCTATGGCTGTGGGAGACAAACCAACAAAAATCCATTTAAGACATGCCTATTTACAATTACTTTTAAGATCTGAAGATCAGATAGGTTTAACGGTACACATAAAGAATTATATCGCAGAACTAGACTAATGTATGGGTTAAGTTTTGTTCCTGCTTTATGGCAAAGAACATATAAAGTATTTTAAGATAATAGCTCCAAACGATAAAAAACATTTGAAAATATTAGATTTAGTACTATCAAGACTTTTAAAATAAAATTTAGGAATCTATTTGGAAAAAAGTGAATGTATATAAGACCAAATTGAATATTGTGGGTATCTCATAGATGGGAAAGGTATTCACAAATCCACTTTTAAGATTGTTGCAATTCAAAAAGCACCAAAACCTAAGAATGTTTCAGTATTCAAGTCTTTTCTGGTACTTATAAATTACTACTGTCGGTTCTTTAAGAATTTAAGTTCGATCCTAAATTCTTTACATAGATCCTTTAGTAGATTGCTCCACAAAAGTACTCCTTGGTTGTGGGATAAATCAAGCGAAAAAGGCATTTAATACAGTAAAAAGAGAAATGCAATCTAAAGATTTTCTGGTTCACTATTCTACTAAATTGCCAATCGTGTTAGCTACAGATTCTTCGCCTACAGGGGTAGGGGGCAGTCATTTCACATATTTACCCTGATGGTACTGGGCAACCTATACACTCTGCATCGCAGACTTTGACGGTTTCTCATAGTATTTGAATCGGTAAGCTTATGCTATAGTTTATGGGATTAAATGATTCTACCGATATTGTACGGTAGAGAATGTTTGCTACAAACTTATAATCGACCTTTGTCACACATTTTTCTTCGTACAAGCAATTAATTACAAAATTAAATATCGAAGTTCCCAAGCAAATGCAAATGCGGACTTTGTTGCTAGGTGTGTTCAGTTAATAAATCAAAATCCGATCAGTTTGATGAAGTTGATGTGTTTGAAATCAGTAAAATTTAAAATTTGCCAGTCACAGTAAAGTTAATGCAGAAGAGCTACCTGTAATGATAATCAATTATCACGATTATTAAATGTGTTAATGCTGGGCATAAATAAAGATCCTGCAGAAAGATTTGGAATTGAGAAGTGGTAATTTTCAATTCAGAGGGGTGTATAATACGCGGCTACAGAGTACTGGTGCATAACATTTTAAGAAAACAAATTTCAAATTAATTACATGTTGCACATTTTGGTGTCACTAGCATGAAATCTTTGGCTAGGATGTTTTGCTGGTGGCCGGAAATTGATGCTGATATTGAGGAATTGGCTCGAAATTGCTCAACATGTAAGCAATAATGCACCACAAAAAACCCATCCGTGGATTTTTCCATCTAAACCATTTGAAAGAGCCCATGTGAAATTTCTGGTCCATTTCAGGTACATTATTTGTTAATATTGATAGATGCAAATCGCAAGTGGCTGAGGTTCACATTGTACTATTATCACTACACAAAATACAATTGAAGTATTACGTAGCTTTTCTCAATGTTTGGTATCCCATCTGTCAGCATCGGGCAATGGTACCCAGTTAACATCTTTACAATTTAGAAAATTTTTACAAACTAATGGCATTACACATAAAGTTGCAAATACCATACCACCCGGCTACAAACAGTCAAGCTGAACGATATGTTTAAACCATTCAATCGAAATTTCTATCAGTGAATGATGTGAGTAAACCTACTAGTAAAGAAAATACAAATTTTAGATTATGTAAAATTCTGACTCATTATAGAATAACACCACACCCAGTTACTGGGAAACCTCCTTCAGAGATTGTTTTAACCTTCTCTTGTACGTACTAAGTTTCATATAATGATACCTAAACTGTCAAAAAATAGTTTATCTAATTTTAGTATTTAAGAAAATGTTGACATTTGTAAAAAGAACGGCGAGTTTGTTCTCTCATAGCTGTTAGAAATTATTTAGGTAGCATTAAATTTGGCACCATAATAAAACAAAAATTATTGTTACATTATTATGTAGGAAAGACAGCAGTCCCTATCTCGTTCATGTTAAAACAGCAAGTTTTAGGAATACATAACTTTTATAAATATTAACCTATCAACTTGAATTGTTTTACCTAATTTTATACATAATTATCTACAACAATAGAAAAAAAATATTTTTTGCAAAAATATGTTTTATGTAAAACTTTTAAAATTTTATAAAATATTGTGTAATTTTTCAACAATCAATAGTTTTAAAATCAAAAAGTTTTTAATTGTCATGTGAATTGGAGGAGGTGGCGTTCAAAAAAGGATTTGTCACGTCAAGGTTAATTTCCACAAATGCCAAAAAACTGTTACGGTTATATTAACTATTAATTGTTATGGAGCGAAAATAATTTAGTTGAAACTCAATTTCGTCCCAGACCTTATTTATTGGTCAATAACGGGTAAAAAATTTATATATTTCTTTATATTAAACTTTTTATGTTGGACTAAATCTTTCCCGATTGGCAGCTGTGGACAAAACTTGTTTTGAATGAGATCAAGTAGGACTTATTTTTTTTTTTTTTTTGATTGGGCTATTCTAAGGTGATAATGATAGCAAATAAAAACACAATATACACAATATTTTCATAAAACTCTTTATTTTACGATTAGTTTAAGACAAAACTTTCTGCAAATATTATTTATATTTTAGAAAGTTTGTAAAAGTTTTACTGATAAAGGTAAAAAGATAAAAACGTAAATTTCAATAAAAAAATTATAATTGAGAGAAAGAGTTTTTACTTATAACACTTGTCGGGGAGTTGGGTGACCCATAGGACAAAAAACATTTTTGTAGCTTATTATGATGTATAGGTCTTTAGATTTAATTTAAATACAATTTCATGTAAATATGTTAAGCAGAACTTTTTTTATATGCTTTTTTACTTCAATGCAACAAACAGTACTGTATTAAGGTAAAACGAATTGCTTTCAAAATATAGTATTAAAGTTTAAACTGCGTTTCCCGAAAGTCTTGTTTTTTTTTCTACAAAGGAACATTTTTCTCGGAAACCATAGGAGATATTTTAATAATTTTATTGTTGGTTTGATTGGAATAATAACATGCACATTTTACATGAGGGTTTACAAAATTTTAGTTTGGAAAAAAATTATATGACTTTATGACTCAAATTTGGAAATTTTTTTTGACGTTTGTGAAAAAATTTACAATAATTTTATTACAAGTTATTTTAAGAAATCATTGTGTTAAATTTTAGAGAAAAGTTACTCTAAAATAGTGTTTTTTAAATATGATGTTATCTCTTTATATGCATGCTAAGCAGAAACAATCACAAAGCATTATAAGTAGCGGTTTCCATGGATACTGCCCTGTGATTGGCAAAATCTACAAAATTATAGAATGTAGAAGATGAAAAAGAACCGCTAAGCCTGTCGTTAAGTTAAATTTGTAATTTTTATTTCTTTTAAAATTTCATATTTATGTATTGAGATAAATTTGTGTTGTTCCTTATGTTCTAAACTATTTTGATTTGTAGCCTACACGTGAGAGACTAAGAAATTTATTTTATTTTACTCATGCCAAGCAGGGGATATAATAGAATTTTTTTAGCGAATTTCCATAGGACAAATGAGCTATTGCAGCGGCCCTTATGGTAAGACCCAACGTCGGGAGTAGCAAATGAGCACCGATCATGGTCCCCAGAACACGTTTTGGGAAGTCATTAAAAATAATATATAAATAAATATATATATATATGTATATATGTGTTCGCACTCTAGCGGCCGCATTTTAAGTCCGATTTGGTTCAAAGTTGGTACACATGTTGGTTGTCTACGTCGCTCAGACGAGTACGTTAGCCAAAAAAATCCAACAATCGGAAGCACGTTTTTTGACCGGAAGTACCTATTTTTTTGAGATTGTTCCAAATAGAATGATTTTTTTTTAGAAGTTTTTCTACAAATATAAATGTAGGATGTTATTATGCACATTTTGTTTTTTTACGTGACATTATTGGTTTCCCCAAAATCGATCAAAATGTAAAATACCATAGAAGTACCCGGTTCAAAGCCATGTAGTGGAATTCTACCGTGGGGTTGGCGTGCGAAGCACGCAATGCATTGTGTATTGAAGATACTCAAAATACGGGGGTTGGCGTGCGAAGCACGCAATGCTTTGTGTTTTGAAGATACTCCCAATACGGGGGTTGGCGTGCGACGCACGCAATTATTTGTATATTGAAGATACTCCCAATATGTGAATGGCGTGCGAAGCACGCAATGCTTTGTGTATTGAAGATACTCCCAATATGCGGAATGACGTGCGAACCATTTTGCAGCTATTCAGCACCGTTGTGAATAGACCTATTTCCCAAATCGTTGGTTGAAACCCTAAAACATAGGCCTATAAACCTAATTTTGGAAATTTGCTCAACTCACGTCAACGGTTCATCTGCGTGGTCGTATTATTTATTTCATGCTGTTTCTTTTGTCCAATTTGAAATACTAAACTGAGTAATAAATTAATATTTCCATAGAGAGTTAAATTATTGTCTTCATGGAATTCAATAAAATAATTTACAAAATAACATTTTTAAGCGTAGCGAACGAATGACTCATATTTTCCTGTCTTAACGCAGAAATTCATATTTTTCACAATTTGATGTTTAATAAACTATTATGTGTCAATTACAAATTGTTGATATAAGGGTGATAGGAGAGCGATGGGGATTTGGGACTTTGTAATTAGGTTTTTTAAATTCCGCCCGTTTAAAAAAATCATATGTATAAATAAATAGATTAATTGCACTAAACATAACAATCCTTTGAGTGGTGTTACATAAAGATGCCTTGCGTAGGTAAGGTTTTAAACATGTAATGGAATAAAGTAAAAGTTATGAATCAATAAACAACCGTTGACGTATTGACAGTATTAAATTTGTACTGGTTGACACCTGCACGCTTCACACGGTAAACCATTACCTTCATCTATACTTTTTTTTTTTTTTTTTTTTTTTGCGCGAGGTGTAAAAAAATGTGCAGGCACATGCCCTGTTGGTACGCCACAACAGGATGGCCCTGTGCCGACCCACTAAAATCTCACCTCTTTCTCCGGCCCTTGTTGTTGGACAGGGTATCACTATTAGCATAACTTCCTGAACAACCGGGCACATTTCAGTCGTACGACTGTCCTACTGTTCAGGCATCTTCTTACTTATTTCTCAGTTCTTCATCCTTCCGCTTCATCACCGTTACGATTTAGTTTGCAATACTATCCCACTTTTCTTTGCTTCTTAGCATCAGCGTTATTAGATTTTCCGGAAGAATTTCTTCTTTTATCTTGCTTTATAGCTCTTCTTTTAGTTTTTTTTCATCTTTACATTTGAACAGAGTATGTTCCACATCATCTTCCTGTCCACAGCTGTCACAAATGCTGCTATCAATTTTCTTAAATCTCCATAAATAATGTTTAAAGCAACCATGTCCAGTAAACGCTTGTGTCAAGTAGAAATTTACCTCGCCATATTTCCTGTTCATCCACAGTCCTGGATCCCTTAAAATTCTATGGGTCCATCTTCCGTTGTTATCATTGTCCCATTCCTCCTGCCACCTCTCAATAAGCCTCTCCCTAGCTTCCCTACTTATTGTGGTTTTTGGCTTAGTTTCATTTAACTTATGTTCCTCGTAAACCTCCCTTCTCTCACAAACTAAAAGGTGTACTGGTGGTATTCCTGCTACAACCATTACCGCAACTTGCGAGACTGTCTTATATGCAGCAGTGACTCTCAGTGCTACTTGCCTCTGGACTGACAGCAACCTTCTCCTATGGACTTGCTTTGTCATTGCTTCACTCCAGGCCGGTGCTGCGTACAGTATTATGGAATGAACCACACTTGCATACAACCGTCTTTTTCTTTTATTTTGGTCCTCTAACATTGGGCATCAAGCGCGATAGGTTACCTGCTACAGTGGCGGCCTTCATACATACCTTCTTCACATGTGGTCCGAAAGAAAGTCCTCTGTCCACTTCTACTCCAAGGTACGTCAGCTGTGGTTTCCAGTCGACCCGCACACCATTAATGACAAGCTTTGGTGGCTTGAACGTCCTTCTCTTTGTTACCAGGACTGCTTCCGTTTTGTTGACGGCCATTTCTAGGCCTCTGCTAGTCAGCCATCTTTCGACTGTGGCGATACTCTCTTCCATCTTTACTTCCAGGACATGTTCTTCTAGAGCCTCCACGACGATGATGCTGTCATCTGCAAACCCTACGATTTTCACTCCCTCTGGTAATTCCATTTCCAACAACTCATCGTAAACAATCTTCCAAAAGAATGGCCCCAGACGTGATCCTTGTGGTGCTCCTCTTGTCATTTTCTCTTGGATAAGCCAACCTTCGCCCTCATAAATTATCTGTCTCTGATGCAGGTAGTCTTCTATGATTGTCCTCAGGTATAGTGGAACGTTCTTTCTAAGTAGAGACTCCAGCACATCTTGCCATCTGAGTGAGTTGAATGCATTTCTAATGTCAATGGCGATTAAAGCACACAAACCTTTCCTCTCCATTCCCTTCTCTCTACCCTCCGTTGCGATCATCAACGTTTCTTTTATGGCGTCTACAGTTAACATTCCACGTCGAAAACCAAATTGATTCCTCGAGAAGCCTCCGATAGATGCCATGTGATCTTCTAGACGTCCAAGGACCAAACCTTCTAATATTTTCCCCATCGTGTTCAGAAGGCAAATTGGACGATAAGATGAGGTCTTGTCCAAGGGCTTATCTGTTTTCCTCAAAAGGACTAACTTCTGTTTCTTCCAGGGCTCCGGAAAACTACCGTTTTCGAGACACTCGTTGTATAAATCTAAGATCTTGTTTGGGTAATCGTCTATGATGCGCTTCAGAATCTCATTAGGGATCCCGTCTGGGCCTGGTGACTTACCAATTTTAAGCCGTAGTCCTTCTATTTTGAGGTCCTCGAGCCGGAATCGTTCTTCACCCAGCAATTCTATTCTTATTGGACGATTTACTCGTTGTGCTTCCTCTCTGGGGAATAGGTCCTTAATTATCTCCTTCACCCAGCGTTCCTCGTTTAGAGGTAGCCTCTTCTTGTTAGCTCCCAGCCTCTTGCACACTAATTTGTAAGCGAAACCCCATGGGTCGTTATCAACTTCTTCCAGGAGTTCGCGCCATTTCCTCAACTTGCTATCCCTGATGGCCTTCTTAAAATTCTGTCTGACCTCTTTGTACAGCCCGATCAGTATCTGGTTCCCTCTGGATCGTGTCGCCCTTCTTTTCGCCTTCAGACATTCCGTCCTTAGAGCAGCAATGTCTTCCGTCCACCAGTACTTGGCTCTGTGACTATCCGTGTTTGATCTGCGCTTAGGCATGCAGCTATCACATACCTTAACTATATGTTTTTTGACACCTCTAACTTTATCTTCTATTGCGGTTACCCGACAACTGCCGTTGAAAAAGTCAAGGAGCTTCATCTCTTCTAGAGCTTCCTTATAAGCTACTGGATCTATCTTCTTGGTGTTCCATGATCTTGAAGTTTTGTGGACTTGGACGTCTTTCTGTCCTCCTGCATTCGCATCCAGATGAAAGAGGATATAGGAATGATCGCTTAGCGTTTCATCCTCCAGAACCTTCCAGCTTGAGATCCTCCTAGCAACATTTTGACTAGCCAAGGTCAGGTCGATGATGGACTGTGCCTTCCCTCTTGCGAATGTGGGTCGATCCCCCACATTAACTACAACTAATTCAAGACGTGCTATCATCTCTTCCGTCAATTGTCCTCTCTAGTCGTGCCGCCATTCACTCCAAAGGTGGGATTTTGCATTGGAGTCACCGGCGATGATAACTTCACCACCGTCTCTTCTAACGCTACACTCCAAGTTAAATAAGTCGTCCTCGAACTTCTCCGTGCTATCATTCGGTGAGGAATAGCAGCTGTATATTCTCACGTCATTGCTTCTGATAGAAACGAAACCCCTGTCAGTCTCTTCCAAATCCTTGACTCGGATCGCCGAATTTGCAACCATAATTGCAGCCTTGCTACTAGCATCACCATACCATTCTGCCGTGTCTATTTTCCCACTATGCTCAGATAACAACAGGATGTCAGCTTGGTGTTCAGCTGCTGTCTGTAAGCACAGGTTCTAGGCAACTCTTCCTTTTCGCAAGTTCACTTGTATGAACGTGGTATCTCTCCTCTTTGCTGGCTGGCGTGGTTGTCGCAGCATTACTTTTTCCCTTTTGTTCCTTAAGTGCCTCGCGGAAAGCATGGCATGCTCCAGAACCCAGAACATGGGAGACTTCCTTCTCAAACAAATTTTTTGCAACACATATCATGCATCGTGGTACTTCATTGCATTCGCTTCGTTTGTGGCCTTTTCCTCCACATCTGAAGCATACACCTTCCCCTTTTCTTTCCGGGCCCTTGCAATCAACTTGAAGATGTCCGAAATCCAGACACATGAAGCACTACACCAACTTTGTCCATTCTCTGATCCTACAGTTAATCCATCCTATTTTAATTTTTCCATTTCTCAATAATTTGTTCGCATCTTTACTTCTCAGCTCTACAATGGCAAGTACCTGCTGCCTTGTATTGGGCTTAGTCACGGTGATATTAGCCTCAACAGTCTCAGACTTTAACGCTAACTCCAACGCACTTTTAACTTCTTCCTCTGTAGTACAACAGTCCAGGTCTCTTATTTCAAGCTTTGTTTTAGGATCCAGAGCTCGAACTTCAGTGCCTTCACCTAAGATTTCCTTGAGCTCATCCCTAAACTTTGCGCTGTTCTTCGTACCTGAGCCTAACTCGAAAAGTATGCTGCCATCCCTTGTCTTACGGATTGTTTTAATTTCTGTACCTGTATTCCCCGGCATAGCTGTAGTACGAATTTTCTTCAGTGTGTCCGCGTATGACTGTCCCTCCGCGGGCTTTATGAGGATTGCTTCTGCCTTCGGTCTTAATCGTATCGATCTATTGGGACCGTCCCTCTTCTGGGTCATTTGTACAACCTTTTCTCTCTCCTTCCGATCATTTATCGTCTTTTTCTGGCGGGCTCTTCTTGTCTCAACGACAGTGAATACTTCCTCCTCCTCCGTCTCCGTATCTTTACAGGAGATAAGTTCGTCCTCGGCCTTCCTCTTTTTCTCCTCCCTATTTTGAAGAGAACTCGAAGCGTTTCTTTTGCCACTCTCTTCAGCCCTTCCGGCCACCTCATCATCCGGGCTCAATAGCTTGTCTTTCCTTGCAGGTCTACTCTTATCTGACGGAGATGATCTGTCCGATTCCAACCTTGCCATTAACCCTTCAACAGCATTCCGGCGCATATTTCTACATGTTTGTAAAACAACGAGACTGTTCTCGATCAACACCATGTTGTTCTTTATGTCCATCGCGGTGTTTCTCTGTTTTGCAGCTGCCAGATTCATGCAGTGTAATGCCTTCTTGACAGCAATCAACTGTTCTTCTTCACCCTCGCTTCATCTATACTTTGTCATTACATTAAATTGTGAAATGTAATTTCTTTTTAATAAAACAATATAATTAATTATAAGCTTTAAATGAGTCATACTAATGTTAAATAATATCATTTTTTTACATTAAAACATTAAATTTACTCCATAACAGGAGTTATAGTAAAAGTGAAAAATAATCAGTATGGATTAGGCCTATTCCGATATAGAGACCTAACCTACAAATTAGACATAGAAATGATTTAAAAGTATACGTTCAACCAAGGATAAGAAAATGGCATACATTATTTAGAGGTTAATTTCCTTAAAGAGTTAACAGGAAAATACGGTAAAGTACCAATATTTAAAATCTGCAAGCAGCTAAGCTATTTTTTAAATGAACAAATATTTTAACTACCAATAGTAACTTTTTAAGGGCAAATTTAGTATTTAGAGGGCAAATTTTTCTTTGAAATTATAAAAAAATTTCGGTATTTTCCCCCTAGCATGAAGCTATAAATGTTGGATTGTTTAAAATTCATAGGTAGTAAGATTACTTGGTTATGTGTACCAAATTAAATTATATATGTGGATATTGTAAATATCCTTGTGAACATTAAAAGTGTCGTAGTAGTAATAACAAAAGTGTATTTATTATAGGTCTACTGCTTTTTTTACAAAACACTATCTGCGATTATTTGAAAATATAAACAAGACGTATTCCAAAACTGTAAACATATGTATCAATACAACCTATATTGATTATTCAACCACATTTGTGGCATGACCCGGAGGTCGTCTGCCAGGTTGACAACCTATTTCGAAATCGTACTTCCAAGGGACCCAAAGAAAAATTCTTAACTTGAAAAATACTCAGATCACATTCAACAGAAACACAAACAGAAAGAAAAACTGTAAGTCACAATTAAAATTACTAATTAATTGTCCATATTTTAAAGAACTTTTCAAATAATTCACTATAACTATACCAGTTTTCCCTATTCTAAATATTTGCAACTGTGCCTTCGTCTAAATCTGAAAGTAGAAAATATTTGTTCCTCATATTACACAAAATAAAAAATTTACCCATGAGGTGGCTTGGCGAGTTCAAAGCGAAGATAGAAATGGAGCAGTGTACATTTTTATAGATGGTCATTAAATTTGGTAACTGTAGTATCGAGTGGAGATAAGGACCATACGTTGCTCTGTTACACTGCTTAGTCTATTTATAATTCAGAGCTTTATCAAATATACACTCCGAGATAGTTTTTCAGACAAAATGTTATTTAAGCTTTTAGCCGTTCTAGTTACATTGTCATCTTTCTTTATTGCCTGCAGTCAATGGGTTCTCCTTCCTAAGAAATGCACAGATAACAATATTAAATTGCATGCCTATCTGGTTTAGCGTTAAGAGGTAACATTAGACTCCTTGTTTTAAAACACGCTTTATACTAATAAAACCCCTTCTATGTTTATCGTTTACCTTCATACTAATACTGTATATGTTTGTTATATAAAAAAGTAAGATTATATACATCGAAGGCCTGCAAAGCTCTTAAAGCAATCGTAGATTTTCTTTCGTTTCTTTGTGTTCATTGCTCTTTTGAAAGCCAAGTCAAACAAATTTTTCACACCAATTACGTCACCTGGAGTGGATTCTTTTTGCTGTTCAATGTAGGATGTTAATAGCAAGTGAGGCTTTTGCTTCTGCGTGGCCTACTTTTTCTACATTCTTCTTAAGCAACTTCTTCTTCACTTCTTTATCTTCATCACCAATAACTGCTTTCATTATAACATTGTCACTTAAAAACTCATTTTTAAGATCTACTCAGCACTAACCCCACTCGTGCACATTTTCTGCACTAAGACCACCACGTTTAGGATGTTTCCTTTTCTCCCTCAATTTCTTCAACACAACACACAACGGATCACAGTTATGGATGGCAAAATTACATCGATATGTCGGATATATACCTAAATATCGAAAACTTCACATTATTTTGTGAATATTGAAGTTTGACCTTTAATTTGTAGGGATTACAATATTTTAGTCAGCGTTATTTGTAGTTACTGTTACAGTACCGGTACTTACAAGATACGCTGCGACAGTGTCCTACGCCTACCTAAGATTGTTAGCAGTTGGAAGTCCTTTCTCCCCCAACTGCCGCCGGTTAGATCTAGCACTTTTATTCAGCATTTTGTTGCCTATTGTTTTTTACGTGTTTAATATTTTACTTGTTCAAAATATTATCCTTTTCGTATAAGTTAAATAATTTTGATACTTATTTTCACACAAATGTAACATGCTTTATCATGTGTATCTGTAATTCGACTGGTAATAAGTTTATAGCACGATTTAAAATTTGTCCATTTAGAGTTAAAATATATAGCTTATCAGTCTACCACCTCGATGTACACTGTACGATTTGCTTCACACAAATTCCATTTTAAACCAATCGTTTTTAGTCTATTAACAGTGCATAAATAGCATAAATATTTTCATACAAATCTTTACGCCATTTCCCTCTCGATTTTAAAGGGTACCTACCCAATAGAATTTTCGATGTAATTCATGTAACTTATCTGATGCCATCTGATGTAACGTAAAAACAACTGATGTCATTGTTAGTTTGATTGATTATATTGTTCAAGGTCTCGATAAAAGTGAAAAGGTTATAAGTATTTTGTTTGATCTGACCAAGGCTTTCGACTTGGTAGATTTTAGTTTGATGTTGGAGAAACTTGAACGGATTGGAGTGAGGGGAACGCCTTTATCCTGGGAAGACACTTATTTGTCCAACAGGACTCAATGTGTTCAGGTTGCAGGAAGGCTTTCTATCAAGATCTTAATTAACTTTGGTGTCCCACAGGGATTAGTTTTAGGACCTTTTTTATTTATTTTACATATAAATGATTTATGTTCATTTGTATATATTGTTAATTTTGTGCAGTATGCAGATGACACTACAATTAGCTTGGGAGCAAGAAATAACCAAATTCTTGAAAAAATGCTTTTATTGAAGTTAACGCTGCAAGTCAGTATTTTACTGAAAATAATTTAACTGTCGATGAAGACAAAACAAATTACTTATAATTTAATTCAAATAAAAATAGTACAGAGCTGTTAAGTTGGGGGATAATATAACAGAAGAGATAAGTTCAGCTAAATTTTTGGGATTGGTCATTGATAACCAACTTACCTGGAAATGTCATATAGACAGTATTTAAAAAAAACTTTGTTCCGGAATTTTTATATTAAGAAATCTCAGAAGCTGTTGTAATCTTTCCACAATGTTAACGGCCTACTATGGGATTATACATCCTCACTTACTTGAACTATGGAATCATAGTATGGGGAAAGGCTATTTTCAACAACATCGATTTCTTTATCGGCTATCATCCACCAATTATCATCTATAGGAGTTCCGTATACATTATACATTTTCTTATGATGTTTTATATATTAAAGACAATATTTTCTTGACAATATTCCCTTTAATTGTATTTTTTATAATTAATTCTGCTTCTCGTTAACCCCGAGGCGAGTTTAAATATTCAGCCGTTGTCATAGGCGTGTTATTGTCATTACACTACCTTTCTTTTTTATCTACATATATAGCTTCTTTCTTCTGTTTTTCCAATTTAGTTCTCTCATCCTTTTTAATATTAATAACTTATAATTTATGAAACGCATACTGGTTCAACTGTTCAGGTACATTTGAACTGAGAGTACAATCTGGATTTTATGTTTTATGTAAACAATTTATTTGTCTAGTTGTTAATTTTGAATTACAAGATTGACGCTAGCCACAATTGCAACACACTGTACTATAAAACAGTTTTGTACGATAAAACCCAGAATTAACTAAATAATTTTTCGTGCAATTAAATATATTACAACAAATGTTTACACTATTCATACTCTACAATAACAGACTAAAGTTCAAGAAATCATCACATTTATGAATACTGTAGAAACAATAATTATTTTTCTTTAATTGCAAATGTATAATATATGACTTTCACAAGGAAAACTGTTTAAAATAATACAATCTGTTCTTAAATCAATTGGTAATTTATTAAAATTATTTTCTACATTTTCTAAATGATTTACAATGGAACTTTAGGTAAATATTTAATTAATTAATCTCGCATACCTTTATATCTTTTACACTCTTTTATATGTAAATTTATTGCTTCTATTCTGTCTATAATAATTTTTTCCAATTTCCACCATTGTAGTAAAATAAGTACATTAGCTTAAGCACAATTTTTAGAACTATGTAAGAAAACACATTGCTAGTAAAAATCACTCCAAAATTGTTTTCTTAAAACACTTAAGCTAGGATATTTTATATCTTCCAAATTTATCACGTTAACATTGAATTCAGTAAACAAATTCAAGACATATGATTTTTTTCACTTCCTTTAACAAAACCATTTCCACTAATATCGCGAAATAAATCCAACACAGACTGTTGTATGGTCGCACACCAGAACCCCATCGAAGTCCTTGATATTATTTCTCCAACCATATATAACTTGCTATTGTAAATTTATATTTAATTGATTTAATTCAAAAGGAGGATTAAAAAGATGTAATTGTTATATTTGGTTGTCTGTTGATATAAGTGCCAACTAATTAACAATAAATTTATTTTCTTCATTTTTAAAACCTTTAAAATCTAAAATAAAATAAATGATACAACTGAACTTTATTTAGTTCCTTCCAAGACTTGTAACGACTCTTGAATGATTCACTGTAATAATGCACACACGTCTTTCTAAAGAGCGGGGATAGAACATTGTGTAATGACATGGGTGATCGGACATATTTTTGAAGGGCAGATTCGGAATTACCGACCCCAATAACCTCCGAGTGTACATTTTCGAGTGATTTACTGAGCCCTTTGATTTTTTGCCAAAGTGTCCCTCCTGCTCCCATGGGGGTTCCCAGGGTGGTCGGACATATTTTTCAAGGGCAGATTCGGAATCTACGGCCTCCAAAACCTCTGTATACATTCGTATACTTCGTTGATAAGTTTTCATGAATTCAAATTTTTTTTATAAATTATGGGAAATGATGAACTTCTAGATGCACTTTATGCATGCCTAAAATGCACTTTTGTCTTCCGACAAGGTATTATATGTAGACTTTTTTCCTGAGACTTCTCCGAATACAATGCCGAAAACCGCATCTCGATCGGTGCTGTAAGAAAAATATTTAGATATTCTGGATGATTTTCGTATAATTTTTCTGGTCTATAACTTAACAAGACGAACCTATTTCTCATGAAACATATATCAATGATTATTTACTATTAGAAAAGTGTTAATATTGTTCAAATTACACAGATTTGGTTCTACATGTGTAATTGTAGGTGTGGAAATTGTAGTCACAGTTGGACGTAAAGTGGTTGTTGTAGTTGACGATGTTGAAACAGGTAAAAGGGAAGATCCAAATGAGCTTTAACTTGATAGAATAAACTTTGAAGACAAAATCTGACAAATAATACGTTTATTAAGTCAAACGCGTTTCAACGATAAAGTCGCCATCTTCAGTGATGTTTGAGTTATAGTTTGACTATTGTAGCTCGTGCATCACTGAAGATGGCGACTTTGTCGTTGAGTTAATAAACGTATTAGTTGTGAGATTTTGTGTTCAAAGTTTGTTCTATCAAGTATATCTTCTCATAAGTCAAGTTTAATCATTATTTACATATAAGCTTTCTATACCTAATATGTCATCATATCCTAGTTGAATTATTTTGTCATTGTAATAAGGAATTATGATAGCTTTACGATCATTTGAATGTATTAAGCCAAATGCATGTCCGATTTCTTACACTAAAACCTGTAATAAATTTGATTGATCATATAAACAATGTTGTGCATATCTCTCTGTGCACCAATTTTCTTCGTTGTCATTAAGTGTTTCTACAATCGTCCCATCTGCAATTGGGAAACAATAATGCGCTAATACACTACCTCTACCATCAAATGGATATGGGCAATATTATTGGTTTAGTTTATGAAATTTTATGAGTAACATATTTGTTTGATATCAATATATCTGGACTGTGTATGTTATGTGAAAATGAAAGATCAGAATTACTTTAACATATTTTAGAAGCACGTTCAGTAATTCTTAACAGATTAGAATTAGCATAAGAATAATGCAATGTAAGATGTAATGTTTTCCATTTGACTGTAGAAGCAGAAAACCCAGATACATCATCTCGTACACCACACTGTCTGAAGTTCATTAAATTTAAAGTTTTATTATTTAACTGTACATCTATTTTAAATCTAAATATAAGTTAAATTAAAATATTCCATGAAAAATAAACAAAGCGCTTTAAAGTGCTGTATTATTAACTTTAGTCAACGTTTCATCACTATTTTCCAAAAATCGAAAGATCTTAAGATATTTGAATCCTTCTATTGTATTATTACTCGTATAAATTTTAACCCTTGTTAAAAATAATATTAGTAAAACACAAACCAGGATCTTCATTATTAAGAAAACTACTTAATACTCTATCACTCTCACTCTTCCGATAATCTTCTTGAAATAGTGAACGTTTCGCCGCAATTATATTATGCTTCTGTAATAACATGTTTTAAGAATAGAATATTTGGTTGCGATACTTACTGATTTAATTATGTTTGATTTATTTAATAAATCAGACATAAATTATATGTTAAAAATGTAAAGACATATTGGAAATATAGTAAATTAGTACTGTACTTATGACTATTTTTATATGCGAAAGCTAGAGCTGGTGTTATGAAACTTCTTTGTTCAAGTTCGATCAAAAACAGAACAGCGGCTATTGAGATAACGAATTTTAAAATATTTTGCCCCTTTATTTTTTGGTTAAGCAACCCGCACAGCATGTGGTCAACACTCCTAGGAGAAGTTTGGTGGTCATAGCCAGCGAGCACATAATATTATGTGCTCGCTGGGTCATAGCACTTCATAGCGTTACCTCTTGTGTGTCAATAAAATAGCGTTTATATTATAAAATAGTTGTACATTATATTCGAATTTTTTGATTTTTTATTTCGTTTTCTATGTATAGTAATAACTAGGCTAAAGAAGCATAAGTTATTTGTAACAAGTACCTCTTAGGGCGAAGTAAGTTTTGTTTCAACCTTTTATTTTGTTTTATATTTATAGTAATAACTAGGCTATTAAATAATAAGTAATTTATGACAAATACCTCTTAGGTTTAAGTAAGTTTTAGTTTAACCTTTTATTTCGTTTTCTATTTATAGTAATAACTAGTCTAAATAATATTACGTAATTTATAACAAGTACCTCTTAGGTTTAAGTAAGTTTTGTTTCAATCTTTTATTTCGTTTTCTATTTATATTAATAACTAGGCTAAATAATAATAAGTAATTTATAACAAGTACCTCTTAGTTTAAGTAAGTTTTAGTACAATTTTGTGTTTCGTTTTATATTTATAGTAATTAGGCTAAATAATAATACGTAATTTATAACAAGTAGCTCTTAGGTTTAAGTAAGTTTTGCTTTAATCTTTTATTTAATTTTCTATTTATAGTAATAATTAGGCTAAATAATAATAATACGTAATTTATAACAAGTACCTCATAGGTTTAACCCTTCAGGGGTCGCGTCTCTGTCTAATCCACCGGCGTTTACGTATTTTACTTATAAAAACTGAGCGGAGCTTTTAAGATCTTCCACCTCTCCCATACCTTCACACAAACTCTTTCACTACTCAGTTATGACACCCGCACTCTTCCTGGATGCTTCAGTTGGCAGTTTTACTGCAATAGTTCTACCAACTGGTCTTTTCCACCGTGCGCGACCCTTCACGTTAGTAATATTTGTGTTTCTGTTGTTCAGAACAATATTCTGTATTACTGCCAAGATGAATATAAATGAATAAGAAAGGCTTTTAAATCTTTGAGGTTATAATATGAACATAAATACAACCTTTTATTATTAATATATTATTCATTTATACAAATTTAAAGAAGAGATACCCATTCGTTTAACTCCGGAAACATTCGTACGTCTTCGTATTCTAGTAAGAACAATATTTTTATAATGCTTATAAAACAACACAAAATGTAAAAACAATTATTGAAATACACCGTAAAACTTGATTTGTGTAACAAAATACATGTTAAATAACATTTTACTCAATAAACTACCTTTTTTAGAAATGTTTTTTAATTATTTACTAAACCCGGTGGAATCCACCGTGCGCGACTCCTCACGTAACTATTATTGACGCGACCCCTGGAGGGTTAAGCAAGTTTTGTTTTAATCTTTAATTTCATTTTCTATTTATAGTAATAACTAGGCTAAATAATAGGTAATTTATAACAAGTGCCTCATAGGTTTAAATAAGTTTTGTTTTAATCTTTTATTTCATTTTCTATTTATAGTAATAACTAGGCTAAATAATAATAAGTTATTTATAACAAGTACCTCTTAGGTTTAAGTAAGTTTCATAAGGGTAAGGGTCATAACACTTCATAGCGTTACCTCTTGTGTGTTAATAAAATAGCGTTTATATAAAATAGTTGTACATTATATTCGAATTTTTGTATTTTTTATTTCGTTTTCTGTGTATAGTAATAACTATGCTAAAGAAGCATAAGTTATTTGTAACAAGTACCTCTTAGGGCGAAGTAAGTTTTGTTTCAATCTTTTATTTCGTTTTCTATTCAGGCTTGTTTTACTATTTTAATTATATTTTTTATGTTTTTTTTTTTTATATTTCCGCATTGTTTATTTAAATAATTCTAAACATATTTTTTATTTGGCAGAGTGCTTATTCGAACTTAACACGCTTGACGTTAATTATAAATAACGGTAAAAGAATAAAAGCTTTTGTTGTACGTAATTTTACGTTAATTGTATCTATGTTGTGAACAATATAATTTACAATATCAGTTGATATAGTGATATCTTTTGTCGATAAAGTAACATGATTGCATTCAACACTAAAGTCACGCTACACTAGGACAATAATTATGTCGCCTATGGAAATTATTAGGTGATTGCTTTTTTTACGGTTTAAGGACTAGCAAAAGTGTAAATTTATTTAGGCCCAAAGTTGTAACCAATAATTAAATCTGATAAACAAGAAAGAACTTCGAGTTAAAAAAAATTGTGGAAATTAAAGTGTACTAGAAAAAAGTAAGGAACACATTCCTAAAACTAATAACAATAAAATCTGAAATTACATAACAAAGTTAAATAAATTGAACTAAAACAAAAAGCTGCACCTAAATTAATAACTTAAGACTTTAAAATGGTTGACACCAATAATTTCTGAAGGTACAGTCAGTAAACCTTAAGTAAACGACCAGAAACACGCTGGCAACAAAAACCACAATAATTAAAACATCTCAGGTATCAAAGTAAAACAAAACCTAAAATTTAAACCTTAAAACAGGTTATTGCGTATAAATTCTGAAGATGAAAACATTATTAAAATAAAATAAACAACGATAAAAACTGTAAAAGAAAGCAACAAAATTTGTAAACTATAAGGTATAAAATTTGGTGTTACATAAGGATGTAAAATAAGTAAACACATACCCGAAGTTGAAAGTTAAAACTGGGTAACAGGATTTATTCTGATGGTAACAATACCAAAATAAATGAGAGCAGAAAAAGTCCAAAATTAATCACCACAAAACATAAACTAATAATCATAAAATCGTGACTTAAATAAATACAGTTTTTGAAACAACTCTAAAAGTAAAGCAAATATAATAAGAAAATAATACTTTAAAGAATACAACTTGAACATAGAATCTCACAACTAATAAGTTTATTCACTCAAACTCGTTTCAACGACAAATTCGCCATCTTCATTGATGCACGAGGTACAATAATCAAACTAAACATAAACGGAACATATTAAGTTAACCGAAGCCTATAACAAAGCCCATACATTATATAAAAAATTGTAACGCTTATTAGCTAGCTCCAGCCTTGTATATTTATATTACAGTGCTCATATACAGCGTAAATAAAACCAATGGGGTAATTAATAGCTTAATGGACTTGACGTATGTGAAAATAAATAACTAAATGTTTCTATTTGTTTTAAGTGTTAAAACTCGGGCTTGCGATGGAAGCCAAACCAGTTTTAATAGGTACTGTAAGAATACACCGTTATGCTAATCTAACCAGGGCAAAAGGGAATATTTTTCTAAACTAAACTGAACCTATCTACAAAGAACAGTATCCTTTGATTTTGCTTTGTACAAATACCACCAATTATATAAAGTCTCCTACTATTTAATGCGAATACAAAGTAAGAGGATGTGAAAGCATTTGCTTACGAAGTGGAAAAACGAGTTTCCTCAGTTTAATGAATAATTCTTAAATTGTCGGAATATCGGGTGTAATGTTTACGATTGACAATCAAAAGGCTTTTTCTGTTAGCGGGTTATTGAGATAATGAGACATCAACATGGAATATCACTAAATTATAAATACTGCTCACGCCATGTGTAAAAATGTTCCATGTTCGATTTCTGATAAGGCAGTTACTGTGATACAAATCCACAATCTTGAATTTCAACTCCCATTAGAGGAGTATTAAACGCATAAGAGAATACTGGAGTAATAATGATCAGAAAATTATTCTGAATATGTAATTTTAAATGTTAGGACAATCCGAATGTGGATATCATAGTTTTAAAAATTTGTTTTTGACTAGATTTGTTCTTTGACTTAACTTAAAATCAAAGTTTGATATATTTCTTATTTAATAATACAATGTCAAAATTTTTAAAATATCATCACATTAGAAGTGAATTGTTTTTTAAATAAAAGTAATTTCAATAAATTTAAATAATTTATGACAAAAAAACTGCTTTGTTGTGGAAAAATGTACGAGTGTTTAGCCTGCACTCTGGTGGTTATCACATCAACTTGTTGCTCGCGGAGGAATACTAGAAAAATAAAATATCCGTTAATTTTGAATGTGTGAGAAAAGGCTGTGTAACACATACTCACATACATTGTCACGCATGCGCATTTCAGTACGTTTACAGTCAGGGTTACGTCTATCACCCTCTAGTTTCCGTCTTTATGAAGCTGCCCTTTATTTGCTATCGCAATAATGAAAAGCACACAAACTCAATGCAAGTAGTGTACCAGAGATAGCAAGCGGTCAATTGTGGGGAGATTCGGTTGTCTGTATGGTCCATTGTGGGGAGAAAGTCCATTGTGGGGATATCCCCACAATGACCTATACCTTTTTTTTATCGTAATACGTTATTTAGGCGATAATATACATTCCCAGCTGAAAATTTCGTTAAAAAAATATATCCCCACTTTAGACCTTAGGGCGAGAGGCTTAGTTCGGGAGAGAGGCCACCAGGGCTGCGCTGATTGCAATTCTCTCTCGCCCAAAAGAGAGAATTTCCCGTGGTCAATTGTGAGGAGATGTTCTTTGATTGGTTAGTTCAAATTTAAGAGATACAAACTAGCTGTATCGTCCCTTGTGGGCCTGAAAATATGACAACATCGCACAGCGTTGCCATTTTCTTAAACCTAGAATGATCACTGTTGTGAACTCGAGCCGTACCTCCTCATTTTACTTGATTGTCTCTCCCCACTTTACGTGATGGTATATTGTGGGCCTAACACACTTGTACAGCGTAGGATCCGAGCAAATGCTTAGTGTATATGTACTGTTAAATTTTCTATGTTCTTTAATTTTATTGAATAATAATCATCACTTATGCTAAATAAATTAAACTAAACATAATTGTTACATTATTTTTTGAATGTAAATTTGTAACTAACACTGTGCATGTACTGCGAGTAAACGCTGTTGCTATGTCGTATGTACACAGTTACAAATTCTGTTATATAAAAGAAAGTTTTCCCCGCCAATCTGTTGTTGCCTCCACTCGATGTCAGAACGGAAATCAATTAATACATCCTCAACCCCGACCTTTATACAGTCTTTTAATTCGATGTCTTGCACTTCTGTCCTAATTGTAAACATTTTAATAAATAGTATTCAATTTTCCCTATATGTTTATACAAAGAGTTCCAAAAGTATGGGACCTCTTCCGTAACTTTTATCAAACGGGAAGTAGAAAGATGGAAATTTGGGAATGTCTTTGGATGATACTTTTATAATCTTTCAAGACCCTCCTCCTCTACTCAGAAGGACACTGTGGTGCCCCCCGGCAATTCAAAATTTGTTTATGTAAATATACGCCTTGTGACACATCAATTTTGTTGTCTTTAAATCACAAACATTTTAATACCAAGCAAAGTAAGGTACGACAACCCTATCAAAAATGGCGACTGAAAAACTTTTTTCAAAAAATTCTGGACCAAACAAATTTTTAACCGTTTAAAATGGAAAAATGATTTTGTTGGATATGAATTTGAATTAATAGTTAATTAAATATTTATAACCTATAACATTTTGTTGTCTATGGTAACAACTGAATAATTTGAATGAATAATTTCTATTTAATATTATTAGACTGTATTTAATTTGCCAGTTTGGACAGTTTTTATTTTTATTTGCATTTAATTTCCCAGTTGAAAATATTACTTTGAAAGTTAAATTCAAAGAGGGACTATACAAATTTAGTGTATAGAGAGTAATTGGATTTGAATAGAGAAGACAAATTAGAGAAGCTGAAAATAAAATGAATGTTGAAGTACTGCAAAGTCGTAGTAGCTGATACGCATATTCAGAATATTGTTATAAGGTTAAGAATATTCAGAATAACGCAACCAGAAGAGATCCAAACAGACATCACTCTTCCATTCCTGTGAATATTCTGACAAAAAATATAAGTGCGCTGAGTTTAAATGCCATAAGATGCCGAACACATAATTTCACTTTGCGCTTATCGAATCCAAAGTAATAAAACATATCATTTCCTGGTGTTTTTTAACTTATGATTATCAGCTTATTTTATAATATAATCGTTCACATTCAACAATCAGTAATATTTTGTATACCGCAAACTAGCGCTTATTTTAAGACAAGAGAAAACAATCTAAAATATAAATAACTTTTACTTTTTGTACTGATCTATTTGTGTTTTCTCACGTTCTTTGCCGCTTTAAAAACAACTGGTTTTGTCGATGAGTTTAGTTGTAAATATTTTAGGTTTTTAATTGTTATTAACAATACTGACTACGAAAACCTTGATTTACTCTACTTTCGGGCTATTCTTAAAAAATACTGAACCGATTTTGATGCTGTATATACCACTGAACAAATTTTATCTTTGAAAATTCTGCCTAATATTTCTATTTCTTTTTCCTTTGCTAGTTACATGTTAATGTCAGTGTCCAAATTGCACAGAAGTACAGAAACATATAATATTTAGAAACTGGACATGACAATAATAACCGTCTTTATGCTAATATTTGCTTAGTTTGCAATTAATAGCAATACAAATTACTCTAGATGGCCATTTAAAACGGAATTTATTCGGTTTACAATTTATATTGTAACGTGGTCACACTTCCCACAATGTTTTCCGTGACAACTGTCTGAGATTTATAAAAGAAACGATTACATCAAATAAAAACAATTCAAATACATAATGAATTATTTAAAATATATTTATTCTTTCCGCTTGTCTGTTTATGTATTTACATTGTTTTTATTTGATTCAATCGTTTATATATATTTAGACTAGCAGACTATTTGTTGGTCTTTTGAAAAAAATAAGAGTATCAGTGTACAGAGATTCCATATAATTGCAGGCCATAGATACGTCATGTTATAACATGTGTGCGAAGTATCGTCCATATTGGTCAATTAGTTACCAAGACATAAATTCCTAACCGCAGGTATGTCCATCTTTTGGTAGCCTCTATTGGCCCAATATAATGACCCAATATAATGTCTTTTATCGCCTGTAACTAAAAAAAACAATTTGACATAGAAAGACATATTTTGAAGTATTCTATAAAAAAAATGCGGAATTTTTACTAGGAGTAATCATTTTGCGACTTTATTTTCCTACCCTGAAAACAAAATAAATATTTTGATCTTCCCAATAAAATAGAATTCCAAATAGGGATCCCATATCATTACAGACGATAAATGTTTATATTTTAACACGAAAAATGTTCTAAAACAATAGTTTGTGTATATATTATAACCACACAAATACTAAACATGCATTACAAACATTTTAAACAAAATTTTTGATTTGATTTGATACCTATCGAAGTTCGTAGAAAATGTATGACTGTCACATGATATTCAAATTGGAAATTGCATTACAAATTCAGATATTTTAGTTCATAAAGATCTCAAATGGGTTGTAAGTTATAGTCGATTTACTAAGCGTGTACATTTTTGAAAGGTAAAGGGGTTAAATGCTTAGGTTTCGCCTATTTTTGGCTGCATGTGTTAATTTAATTAATATTTTAACACCCAAAACGTTCTAAAACAATAGTATGTGTATAGTATAACCATACAAATACTAAACATGCATTACAAACGTTTTAACAAAATTTTTGATTTCATTTGATAACTATCGAAGTATGTAGGAAATGTATGACTGATCACATGATATTCAAATTAACTTAAGATGTCGGAAATTGCATTACAAATTCAGATACGGTAGTTTTAGTTCATAAAGATATCTCAAACGGGTTGCAAGTTATAGTCGATTTACTTCAAGCGTGTAAATTTTTGAAACGTGAAGGGGTTAAATGCTTAGGTTTCGCCAATTTTTTGGCTATATGTGTTAATGTAATTAATATTTTAACACTCAAAATGTTCTAAAACAATATTATGTGTATAATATTATAACCATACAAATACTAAACACGCATTACAAATTAAAACATTGTCGAAAAACTGTATATAGAACTTTTACATGTAGACCTACCTAGCGTTTCCTCTTGTTTCTAATATTGTGAATTTGTTGTTATAATATAGTCTATGAAATGTTCCGATTTGATTGAATTTTTAAACAGATTTTTAAATTGAAATTATTAATATATTTCCAAATTTAAAAAACGATTGATACAAATTATAGATATTATTGTATGAACATCATATCTGTTATCTTAAAAAAATTGTTCGTTAAATCGAAGTCTGTAGAAAATGTATGACTGATTACATGATATTTAAATTAACCTAAGTTGTCGAGAATTTCATTACGAATTCAAATATGTTTAGTTTATAATCGATTAACCGCAGGCGTGTACTTTATTGATAGTTGGGGGTCAAAAAGCCCCCTTTTTTGCACTTTAAGGGTCTGTATAATAAAAACGAATAAAGCTAGATACTATAGCTTTTTACAGTCATAATAACCTATACTATATTATATGTTGTAAAATACCACAACAAAAACTATCTTCCCAATTTTAAAAAATATCCATTTTGATTTTTTCAAAATTTGGAAGAACATTTTTCTTCTATGTAGCTAGGCCTACATACTATTGTTTTAGAACTCTTTTCATCTTAAAATAATGTTTAAGATAATATTTTAAAAATACGGGAAACCTGAGATTTTAACCCTCCCCGCCTTTTAAAAAAGTACACGCTTGCAGTAAATCGGTTATAACTTAAATATCGTTTCTGGTTGTACGTAATATACATACAGTACTTTAAAATTTCAATTGTTAAGCTCTGTGATAAATTAAACTGAAACAAGTACTAACACAAATGTAATACTTTTCATTTATAAAAATAATAAAGCATGAACAATGGAATCAATGTCAAAGATAAATAAGTAATTTTGTATAAGTAATAATAATTATTAATTATATTAATAAGGTGATAACATAAAGTCAATGATACATGTCCAATTCACGAAAAATAGCTTAATTTGTTTTGAACAATTAATTTACTATAAATACAGATTGTCCAACATTTATAAAAAAGTACCCTTTAACATTCTTGAAAAAATATAATACCTACATTTTCTATATAGAAATCAAAGTACTGTATATTAAACAGTAAGAATGAGATGTGTCTTAAAAATTTCCAACATAATCGTATCTTTTAACGCGTTTAAAACGAATTCAGTAAGACACATATAAATATTATGTCTTCAGTCAAAGGTCGGCACTACAGAGTCATTGAATGTTAAAAGAATAAAAAAAAGAATCTAAAGACCGGATGTATCCAAGTCCGACCCGAGAAAGTATTTGTCAAGTTCGTGCACCACTGCATATTTCGAGCAATCTGCTCTTGAGGTGTGTAAGTTACCTTGCCTAACTGAGTATAAGAGTAATTAGCGTTAGTCCCGACGCCGACGCCAGCGTTTTTATATTAAGACGATAATTTTATGTATGGGTGTGATGGGGCTCTGAAACCTGGAACTCTGAACTATGCGTATAATTCTACCAAATATAAAAATTCAAAACTGAGGCTATAAAAAGGGTGATTTGAGGGTCAGGATTCATTAAAGACGTTACAATCTTCTTCTTATAATGCAGATCATTTTGCAAAAAAAAAAAAAAAGCGCCCAAATCTGTTCAGTGGTTGTGGTTTTGCAGTATTTTGGGCTGTGAGTATATGTAATATTGTAACTTAAAAAGCCAGTGGGGGGAGCCCAGGGGTCCGAGGGAAAACCCCTTTGTTGGTGAGTGCTTACACCATAACAGTAATGTACATGCAAGATTTGAAGAGTGTA
>JAGFPH010001767.1:77430-93534 GCA_018207615.1 Philaenus spumarius | reverse complement strand
GGTTTGCCCGTGTGTGCCGCTATAACAACGCAATCCACCCACCCAGCTTCGTGGTGATTATACGGTATGTTAGCTCTCCATGGGAGCATGCCCCATCCATGAAGGTTTCGGTTATTAAATGTTGGGGTTGGGTTCGGAGATATGGGTGTTAAAAATATGGTTGCATCGATTGGCATCTTCCGAGAAGACGGTGAAGCATCTGGGAATCGAGTGTCGAAGAGATCGAGAGTTGCCAGAATGTTCATAGAATGTTCCAGTTGTTCGAGAATGTTGGAGAATGGTGTAGAATATTCCAGAATGTTATAGAATCTTCCAGAAGGTTCTGCACCATCAAAGACACTTCCTGTTCCGGAACGTTCTAAAAACATGGAATGATCTATGAAGCTAGAGACCTAATTCCTTTCACATTTTACTCTTAAGTTATACACAGGAGATGAAAAAAAACATTAGCATTTCGATTATTTGCGCTTAAAGTGTAAAATAAATATTGTTCATATACAGTAAAACATTTTATTTAAAATAAACTCATAGAAGTTAAATGTACTTCAAACAAACTGGCGGAAATTCGTGGATATTGGCGAATAGCTGATCATATATGTAAGCCTAAAAGATTAATTTGAACTCGCTATTCGTTTTTGAGTCAGTCAATTCTCAATATTTGCCCTATATCTCTTTCATTCATTTATTCATGCGCGCAAAGCCGCGATTTTCAATACTATTAATACAGGATGTGCAACAAAAGTTGCGTGGTGCATACAAAATTAGATTTAAAAAACTAGACAACAAATTGTACAACTGTCTGAAATTGGATTAGTAAACAAATCATGTTTTAATCAAAATTTAAACCTACAAGTAATTAAACAGTACAATACAACAGAGTTCTTTCTTAAATCTATCCAAAAGTACGTAGATAAGAAGGAACAAAACTATGAAAAACATAACAAAACTTGAAACCCCATTACTAACATTAGTGTAAAAAAAACAAATAAAATGTAGTACAAAAATTTAAATTGTATAAAAATATCCTTACATGAGTATTTGAATTTTAAGTCTTTAAAATCTATAATGTATATTATTTCTGCTAATCGTTTTAATTAAACGTGGAACACCATAGGAATTTTTCTTTGAATTAATAGTAAAACTCTGCCCATTAATATTGCTAGCAAACAAGTTGAAAAATCTTTTCAAATACATGAAAGCAGAAAACAGACCTATTTGACCAAATAACAAGACTAGATGAAACGGTAACAAAGCAAACAGGATTACAATTTCCTTACACCTTCACACTGTGTAATTATCATGCGTTGTCTCAAATAAAATAAACTATGATGAATCTGTCTTATATTTTAAATCGAACTGTAAGTACGCCACCTAGAATCCAAAACTAATGTAAATCCTGAAATTTTAAAGAGAATTAACACATTATCTAAAGTGCAAACCGTAAATACTAAGTTCACATACACGCAAACCACTCTCAACTGTTTTCGGCTTATAGAAACAGTCATCTGTGAATACTTTAGAACTCTTCGAGAAGGCCTACATAACTGTTGTGCACCTCAGAAATAACTAATTCAGTGAATCCCATCCATTAAACCTATAACGTTCCAATTTATAACGGAATTAATGCCGATCTATTAAATCTAAAACGATTGCAAGTCTAAGTAAATCCCCAGTTTAGGGTTTCAATCATCTAATCTCTCGGTTGTACCATATGTTCCAATCGCGTCTCCAAATCTAGGTCAGTAAGTTTCTCAGACATAAATCAAACTCGGTTACATGGGAATAAATTATTATTACAAGTGGACCCGCCAATGCTTCGCTATTGCTTGATTTAATTTTATGGGTGGTTATCCCATTTCATTCCGCTGACTTAAGTAATCGATTAAATTTTTTTGTTTGTAGTGACCATATGTTCTAAATTAAATGTAAATTGCGTGCTTACCACTGGAGAAGTGTAAACTTTTTAACACGACTTACGAAATGACGATGCACACAATTTACATTTCTAACCTAAAATTAATTAAAATAATTTCAACCTTCTACTTGAGTACTTCTTGAGAAAAGTGTACCTTTTAATAAAAAAACAAAAGTATCGGTAAACGAGCGGAAAAGTCAAAACTTACCAGTATAGAAGAGTAGTTGCTTAACACATTTAAACAATTGTTTCAGCAAAACTATTTATATTTTCTTAAAGAGATCAAAATAAGCAAACACATTTTTTGAACAAAACTAAATTTGCCTTTCCTGCTCCCCTTAAGCCAAAACTTAAAAAACAAACAAAAATACACACTTTTCCTTTTTATACTATATAGCAATGATTAATTAATAATAGTATAGATAAATCATATTTGTTTCAATATGAGTTATTGTTATAATTCTACTTTCTGCCCTGGTAAATAATAAAAGTTCATACTACCTAACACAAAAAATCCCATGAGCTTGCATGTGGCGCAGAAATACATTTTTATTTAGCCTTGCGATAAAATACAATACCCACATGTTACTACGTACAACCCATGGAGTTCGTTCACTTAAATTCCTCCATTTAGTGGGCTTGTAACACGCAGCTACATATCGTGTCCCTCTTTTTGCTATATATACAAGCTTTTATCACCAGGAATATGAGTTCTCCGGTTCTACTTTTTTACAATAAGTTTCTTTTATTTGTGAAACATATTTACGAAGTATTACTGGCTAGTGTATAGTAATAGTTTAATTAATTTTGTAGTCAATCATTACTGTCATAATTACGTTTAGGAGGTCTAGAGTAATGTTGCAACCTATCCTAAGTTATTTAATAATTTAGGCTGTATAGCTGAAGTACCAAACGCAGAGGAGTTCCTAAATTAGATTTAAAATTACCTCAACTTAAGAAATCGGCAAGCAAGAATGAAGAATTCCACATTCTACTCTTGCCTGTAAAGTGAGAATAATTTTAGGTCACTATTTTGGTTAGAGTGAACAATAAATAAATTTTATTATTCTTCCTTTATCGGCAAGCTTTTTAAAATTATATACCACATGGTTATATGTCTTATTAATAATTTGTAACTTCTCCTCACTCCAATGACGGCACCATTTTAACAACCTGTGTTCATTGAATCATCCCCACAAAGAGATATGATTGCTGCAAACATAGTTTACCTGTCTGAATTAATACAAACGCGAGTTGTAACTTTATTTTCAGTAGCTACTGCAAACTCATTTAGGGAATCCATCTCCCTAAACAGTTTCGAATAACGAATTTCGTCTCTTTTCAGGAGTTTTATCCATAGAACTTTATTAATACACCTGGAATGCGCGCTTGTGGAGTTTTGGAAGCGAAAAACTGTCCTTCCCCTTCCACTTGGAGGTCAACTTCATCAACTGTGCGATTTCTGCCGCAAAATATTTTAATGAGCGCACTCATTAACACGCTCCTCCATCAAACAGGGATCATCCGATTGTAACTAAACTTACATATTTCTTATCTAGAAGAATTGAGGATTCAAACGGAGTAAACAACTTATAGATCAGTCAGTTAACAGATTTATAAAAATACAAAATATAATCAGCCATAAAAATCGAAACATGAAAAAGTTACTAAGAGTAAACTTTTTTATCTTTTGGGTGGAAACAAACTAAAAATTTTTAATTTTTTTTTTAATGAGTTGATTAAAAACTTTGATTTAAAAACCTTTTTTTACGGATTTGGTTTTCTCTCATTTAAAGGTTAAACGCGCGCTTTCGATATCGCCACCTCCGCCGTCGCTTAAAGTTTGCGATATACGGTACCTCATTTTGTAAACAGTGCTATAAATTACTTTGGTGGCAACATTTTTTGTTCACATCCTATGACCTCCCCTGGTGATGATCGACATGAGTTACAACTAGTAAAAAAGATGTGCAATTTTTTTTTAAATACGATGCCATGATTTTAGCGCTCAATCCATGGATCAAAATAAAGCATCAATGGCCTAAGAGAGTTAATTTTTTTTTTTATAACACGTAAGATGAACGTTAATTTTATATTATAATAAAATATCATTTAAATTTGGGTGCCTCTAGTGCAATCCGTTATAGATATTAGCCCAGTCGTGTCGCAACTAATTAGGGGAAAGATGAATTTTTGCAGGATGTTAGTATAACAAAGTATACGCTAAAAAAACCAAAAGTCCCGACTCCCACCCCTCTTGCTTTCTCCCCCCCCCCTCCGCAACCTTGCAAGAGCAGTACTATAGTTAAATGCTTACAGCTCGAAAACTAATTATGTTACCGGGGTGTTCTTTTTTAAATTGTATTCCTAAAAATATTATAAACACATTAGGTTATATACATACACTTTTTATGTAGATAGCTTAGTTTCGCCGTAATACTTAAACATATACAGAAAACTGTCACTGCAAAAAACAAAAAGTAACTTCAACAAATTATAGCTTTTTACCCTTCTTTCATTTGAAGAAATGGTTTGAACAAAACTTATAGATAATTTAATTAGCTTTCAAATGATGGGTCTAATAAACCGTAGACCCTACCGTTAAAACGATGGCTTCATAGAGAGCGATGAAGCAGTAGTGGACACCTCGCCGCCGGTTCTAGCAGCCCCGCTGTTGACACTTGCTGCTCAGGTGCATATACTCGCATTCGTGAGGGATCTTGAATAGTCATTCAGTTGGAATGGAGCAACAATATATATTAACTTTCACTTTAAGTTTTCATTACGAAAATACAGTTTTTAGTACACTTTTATCACTGATACAAAGAATAAAGTTTCCATTATTGTATTTGTAGCCATTTCCGATTGCTATTATATATAATATTATTATTTATACTTGCCTTAGCAATCCTTTTAGAAGTCTTTATATCGTTTACAGCTGTTTCACCTTTTTTTATTTTCAGGCATCATCAGAACGAATACACAAAAACAAACTTCTCACAGTTACACTTATTACAGAGATTAATATGATAAACACACAAACAAATAAAAACATATTAAATAAAAACACAAAACACCACTTGGTAAAACATTTGTTGAATTTATTTAAATAATCTTTTACAGTTTGTCTTATGATAGACTTGATGACAGTAGTGTGACTCAAATAAATTCATAATAAATGATGACTCAATAAATGATGCCTGAAAAGAAAAAGGTGAAACAGCTGTAAACGATATGAAGACTTCTAAAAGGATTGCTAAGGCAAGTATAAATAAGATTATATTAATAAAGTTTCAATGCCTAGGCACTATTTAATTGCTTGGCGCGGTGTCCACTACTGCTTCATCGCTCTCTATGAAGGCATCGTTTAACCCCCCCCCCCTCATTTGAAAGTAAATTAAATTATCTATAAGTTTTGTTCACACCAGTAGAGTCGGCCCCCCTTTAGGACAACCTTGACCTTGACCTTGACCTTTGACCTTTGAGCAGTGTAACGTGTGTGAGATGTTGACCTTGAGGATAGTTAACGTTTGTGAGGTGTTGACCTTGAGGAGAGTAACATGGGCGTTGAGGGTGACCTTGAGGCGCCGACGCCGGCCACTGTTTCCGCCCGCCATCTTTTTCCGCCATTTTGTTTCCGCCATTTTGTTTCCGCCATCTTTATTTTTTTATTTTCTAAATTAAATTAAATTATTCTCTCTTAACCTAGTGATAGATGTCAAAAATACAACGAAAAACTTATACCAGAATGCGATATCTGGAATAATTAATTTATACACTTAATTTGTCATAACTCTACATTGCCCTCGAATAATTAACTTATACACTTAATTTGTCATAACTCTACACTGTCTGTGTTTCACAGTAAACGTATTCCCACCTAACCTTGACCTCAAAAAATTATTTATAGGATTTAGTCAAAATAAAAACAATTCATTTAAAAAACATAATTTTAATATAACATTTTAAAAATCAAAAATTCCTCTTCTCTCCATGTACTCTTGGAGTACCCATTCCAAGACTTCATCATCTTCGTCCTCCCCCGAGGAATAATCATAATAGAAGAGGTTGTCGGAGTCCACCTCCTCCTCCTCATCGACTCCGTATTTGAGTTCCTTTAAGAAGAAATTTTTTCGATAAAACCATACACACGCACTGATTTCTATATACTAGTAAAAATCTTAAAATCTACTTACGGCAAATAGACGAGGCAGCTCGTCTCCAACAAAGTCCTCGATTATATCCATAGCGTAAAGTTCCAGAGAGAAGGACGAGTCTGAACTGCGGAGTAGAAATCGCGCTTGCTTTATATAGCCGTCTAACTGTACAGGAAACGGAATGCAACATGGCAACCTACCAAGATGATGTAATGCACGTTGCACCATCTGGACTATGTACACTGGCCATCTGAACTATGCAGGGAACGCAAGTCAAATATGTTGAAAGTCGCAGATATCTCATACTCAGGAAAAATATAGTTATACGATTTAAAAATGTTTGGTATAAAGTAATAATTTGGATGGTTAGCTTAGGTAGAGTATTATAATCAACAATCACGTCTTTTGTTTCAACACATTCTATTTATTCAAACAGAAAATACAAATCTTTTACACTTTACCACTTGGTTTTCTCTGACCACGAGTTTCTATTTTTACATTTTTCCAACACACAAGTACACAGTTTATTTGTAGAACAATAACAAGGTGAACATTTTGGACAATTAAACAATTGAGCCTTGGTAAACCGATGGCATATGTCTTCGCAGCAGGTATATCCTTCGAAATGAGTTCTGTATAACGTGATTTTCCAGAATAGTTTTTGTGAGGTCTTACATTTGCAATGACAAGTGCTAAAATAATTACACACTCTACACGCAATACCGTCGACAGCAGTTCTTGGCAAAACAAAACATTTGAGATCGCAGCAATAACGAATTACTTTAGGTTTGATAGATTCCATTGTTTATTCTTTGAGCTCTGTATGCGTAATGAATGTTCGTAGTGTTCTGACTATGTATTTATAGTCGTTTTACTTACTATAATTGAAAAAATAACAACAGAACACAAAGCCATAATAGTCGTTGTACCATCTGGACTATGATATCCTATATATTTGATAGTTTGTCTTAATCAGGGTATTAAAATAAAAAACTGTTAAGATATATATGTTTATTCTTATATTTTATTACAATTCAAATATATATATGTTTATTCTTATATTTTATTACAATTGAAATATATGTTTTAAAAATATAATCTGATGTAGTCCACTATCCATCTTCTACATATTGGGCATCTGTTGTTAAATTGGATAACGCATTGCGAGCAGAACACGTGTCCACAGGGAAGTAAAGCCATATTCACTGCGTTAATCAAGCAGACAGTGCAAGGTCTCTGTGTCTGTTGAGGATTATTCAACTCTGATTGCTGTAAAAAACACACAACATTAGTATTTATATACTCTTAAACAACAAAAATAGTATTTATTAAGAAAATACTTACACCGGTGGTGGTGGAAGGCGGACGGCCATATAGTTGTAAGCAGAAGATACCGTCTTCCGTCAGGTCTATCAAATCTTGTCTCATCATTCTAAAAACATGGAGCGCAAACGTGCCACATGTTTTGTAGTATGAAAACGACGCTGCTACCTTTAAATCTTGTACAATCGTGCTGAGAGAGGCCGATGCATTTTCCAAAACCTCTAGCGTTGTAGCTCGGTTCGGCATCCCATGAATATGTTGACAAGGTTGAGCGTTACCACGGTGATGAGCCAGAGGTGCATAATCATTTCTGAGCTGAAAAAAGTAAATACGGTTGTTACTAATATTATAAATTAAACTTTAAGGTAGAGAAAAAATGTTTTAGATGCTTACATAGTTTGCATGTCCGTAGCACTGTAGGTAATGCATCAAACGACACATATATTCGTTTTGAGCGGATCTAGATGCGCATGAAGAACTCTCAGTGGTCTCAACACATGAAGAACGTGATGCTGAAGGAAGGTTTTGATTCGTAACGGTCTCAAACGGTGAAGAAAGTGATGCTGAAGGAAGGTTTTGATTCGCAGCGGTCTCAAAAGGTGTAGAAGGTGATGCTGAAGTAAGGTTTTGATTCGCAAAGGTCTCAACAGATGAAGAAGACGTAGAAGGAGATACGGCTGAAGAAGGCCTGGATAGAGGGAATTCCACAAGGGAAATATCTTGTGCGTTTTGTTCAAAGTCCGGTGTCTCAGAATCGTTACTCATTTTTTACTGTAATTTGGAGAGATAGAATAAAATTATTGTCTAATTTTTGTCTTTAAATAATTTATACACAAGTCACGATCACAATAGAAATCGTAACTATTTCCAATAAAATTAGTAATCGTGTCTGTTGGACGATAGCGTAAGAACTCGGCAAATTCCTGTATTGAAAATAAAGGGGATACTACACATTTACCGCACCAATAATCGGGATCCCAAATAGTGTATAGTAACATGTCACCATCTACAACTTCCCTAAGAGTAGATATTTCTAGTTTATTTCTATCGAAATCAGAATCATTCACAACAAATAAGCTAAAACAGTGCCTACACAAATCAACACCATTGTAAGTTAAGCGTCGAGTAAATACATCGTTGTACTCATATGCGAATGCAGGCACTTCAAACGGGTGATTCATTAGCATAAAAAAATCTGAATAAGTAATGTTTTCAAAATCAATATTTAAATAATCAAATCCTTCAGTATTACACTTCACTTTCATCAAATAGTTTTTAAAATTTGCTTTCAAATGTTTTTTAATAGAAACAGGTAAATGAAGTTCTTCTATATTACTATTAGTAATTAGTACTTGTTCACATACTGATCGAGCACATAGCTCAAATAATGTTTCTGAATTCATAACGTACACTGAAAAAAGATTATTGACACTAAAACCAGTACCGAAACTAAACAACTGATAGTGAAAAATAGATGTTCAAAATCAATACAATCATAATCAAATCCTACAGTATTGCAACTCACTTTTGCTGAATAGTTTCTAAAATTTCTTCTTAAATGTTTTTTAATAGACACAGGTAATTGAAGATCATCTATATTAATATCAGTCATTAACAGTTGTTCACATACTGATATAGCACATAGGTCTAACAATGTTTTTGGTGAATGAGATACATTCATAGCGTTTACTGAAAAATTATACTTACTTGAATTGTAATAAAATATATATATATATAAGAATAAACATATACGGTTCTCCTCGATAACCGGATTTACGGATGTATTTCCAGTTTAACGGTTTTCCCTACATGCTCGGTGACAAATAATTTTTTATGTATTAATTCTAATACTTGAGAATCTGTCAAAATCTCGTACCGCTGCGGTAAAAATACTTTTTTCAAATTTTCGTCCTGATCTAAATCCAATAGAATGCTTTGACCATGCTTGGTCGCCATACGTACGGCGTCTGTAATTAAATACGCTTTTCCAATTTTTAGTTTTTGTAATTGAACAAAATCTAAATTTTTCGGTTCGATCGTATTAAAAAAATCAATAGTATTAGTAGCAGCAGCCATACTCACTAAGAAAATTAACACTGAAACACACTGACAACCGATAATAAACGACTGATAATGAAAGGTAGATGTATCCTGCTTTTATACTAATCTCGAGGTTACTTCCCGCACTGGAAAACGGACTCCGATGCAGTCGAGTGCGAAACACTCGCTCACAATGTGATTGCAATCCCTATTCATATGCATGTAAATTACATGCAATAAGCGAGTCTAGTTTAAACGTTCAATACTGCCCGACAGTGATTCAACTTCGCTGGCAAAGACCCTCTTACAACTTGTGCGAAAGTCGCGTAGAACAACCGGTTAGAAGTGTCTGTCTCTTTCAACATATTTGACTTGCGTTCCCTGCATCGGCCTTGATTTGCACTCGTTTTACTATGTGGTGTCTTAATTGTTAAAAACGTTATGCATTCTGCGCAGTACTGCACACGAGGTAACATATCTCTCTTTAATCTATATTTGTTCTCTCTTTCTTGTAATAGATATAGTTAGTAAAATGTCAGCCGCTTACATTTTATCTAGTTTGGAAACTTATGTTGTAAAGTTCCGACTCTACGGTACCAAAGTTGTTTTCAAATTTAATTCACCACCCGAAGGTGTTGAAGAAATGCATTGGATTAGACAGGGTTTGAACGAACTTGTAGAGATTATGACAAAGGATACGACTGACGAAGACTATTAGGGTTTACTTTGCGGAGCCTCAATTTTAAAAATAAGGAACCGGGATTTTTAGCATTCAGACGGGCTTCAGAAGTGTCTGCAGATATCCTGTGGAACATTTTCGGGGGTATTATACAGAGTAACTCCGCGGCTTGTACTTCTTGCGATACATTTAAAGTAGAATGTACAAAAGTAAAAGTACCGATGGGCCGAGGTAAAGTTAGACCCGGATTGTATAATAATTTCGATGAAGAATGTAGTGCGAGAAAAGGTATTGTAGTAATAAAAAATACAGACTCTTTGTGTTTACCATGCTCACTCGTAGTCGCAATAGCTCATGCGGAAAAAGACAAGGACTATGCGCTTATACGAAAGAATAGATGTAACAGACAGACTCTTAGAGCCCGACAACTTATGCTCGATGCAAGAGTTCAATTCACAGACGAAGGTGCAGGGGTACGAGAGTTGCATCAGTTTCAAAATCATTTACCTTTACACAAAATTACGGTGTACAGTTACGGGAATAAAGGCCGTGATATTTATTTCGAAGGCGAGGTGCAAAATCCTCGCTACAGACTAAATTTAATTTTTCACAAAGGTCATTTCAACGTAATTACTAGTTTGACCGCCGCTTTTGCTTGCAAATTTTACTGTGAAGCGTGTCACATTCCTTTCGATCACCGTTACAAGCACAGATGTTCCTCCACCTGTTACTCCTGCAAACGTTCCCCACCGTGTTTGTTGGAAAACGATGGGATCTATTGCGGAGATTGTAACAGAAAGTTTATGAACAGAGACTGTTTCACAGCACATTTAAAAAATATATGCAAATCGGTCAAAAAGTGCCCCAGTTGATTCCGCAACAGCGACATTCAAAACATGTGTGCGGTGAAACTTATTGTAAAGTGTGCAATGAATTCATGGAACCGAATCACAGGTGTTACATGAAAGTCGATTATAGGAAACCTATGTCCGAGGGGTTTCTTTTCATTTTCTTTGATCTAGAGACACGTCAAGACGAGGTACTTGACTCAGCCAACGTTCATCGAGTAAATTTGTGCATATCCCAACAGTTCTGCTGGAAATGTATAAACGGCGATTCGTGTCAAAATTGTCTCGATCGTATTCGAGTTTTCAGAGATGACCCCGTCAACGACTTTATGTCGTACGTTATGGAAGTGCGAAAAGCATACAAAAAAGTGTGTATCCTGGCACATAACGGACAATCGTTCGATTTTCAATTTCTCCTTAAATACGTGCTCGAAAAAACTCAATTCACCCCCGAACTGATCACACGCGGTACAAAGGTAATCCTCATGGAGATCGATAATGTTAAATTTATCGATTCTTTGAACTACATGCCCATGGCTCTATCCAAACTTCCTAAAGCTTTCGATCCTGAAAAAAAGAAAGGCTACTTTCCACATCTGTTCAACACATTGGCCAATGAAAATTATGTAGGTCCTATCCCCTCTAAAGAGTTTTATTGTCCCGACTCTATGTTTGACCAAGGATACAAAGACTTTACGAAATGGCATGACGAACAGATTCGTAACGAGTACGAGTTTGACTTTCAAAAGGAAATCTTTGAGTACTGCCTTTCGGACGTAGACATTTTGGCTCAAGCGTGTATTAAATTCAGAGCCTCATTTCTCAAAGAGTGTAACGTTGACCCTTTTCTAGAAGCCGTGACAATAGCAAGTGCATGCAACCTCGCGTTCAGGCGTAATTTCCTAAAACCAAACACGATAGGAATTGTTCCTAAAATTGGATACCGATCTGTCGACCTCCAGTCTAAAATCGCTTTACAATGGTTGACTTGGGAGGAAGCTCAGAGAGGGATTCGTATGGATCACGCTGGTAGAGGTCGTGAAGTTGTCGTCGATGGGGTGAAAGTGGACGGAGTGTGCGACGGAAAAGTTTTCGAATTCCACGGCTGCTACTGGCACGGATGCCCTAAATGTTTTCCGCACAGCCGCAATGAACCTCTTAAAGACGATCCGTCCGACACGCACAATGCGCGATTAGCGAGAACAAGAGCCAAAATCGCTAAACTCGCTCGACATGAAGTCGTGGAAATGTGGGAATGCGACTTTCGCAAACTTAAACACCGAAACGTTGAAATGGCTTACCTTGATTCTCACCCCATGATGCACACTGTACCCCTTAACCCTCGAGATGCATTTTTCGGTGGCCGAACGGGTAATACAAAATCGTACACGAAATGCAAGGAAGGCGAAACGATTCAGTACGTAGACGTGTGTTCGCTCTATCCTTGGGTTTGCAAGTACGGTAAATACCCTGTAGGTCACCCAAAAATACATATAGGCGATGGCGAGTGTAGGAAACAAGGTATGACTGTTGACGGACTTCTTAAATGCACTATACTCCCTCCTCGGGAATTGTATCATCCTGTACTTCCTGCAAAGATGAATCAAAAACTGATGTTTGTTCTGTGTCGAACTTGCGGACAAAATTTACTAGGGGAGTGTACACATAACATTGACGAACGAGTATTGACAGGTACTTGGACTATGGACGAAATACGAAAAGCTGTGGACAAGGGTTACGTTATTATTGAGATGTACGAGCTATGGGAATATAAAATGGCGTCGTTTGACAACGGAGACGGTCTTTTCACGGGGTTTATAAATAAATTTTTAAAAATCAAACAGGAGGCCTCAGGGTATCCAGGGTGGTGTCAATCTGAAGAAGACAGGGCAAAGTATATAGAAGATTATTTTATAAACGAAAATATTAAACTCGATCCTAATAAAATTTTTAAAAATGAGGGGCTTAGGTCACTTGCAAAATTAATGTTAAATTCATTCTGGGGTAAATTCGGTCAGAGGGAAAATCAAACAAAAACATCCATAGTAAGACAGCCTTCGGAATTGTTTAAAATGCTAGTCAGCCCGTCCGTAGACGTAAACCATATCCAAGAAGTGAACGAAGATGTAGTTGTAGTAAACTGGCAATATGTTGAGGACTCCTGCGAAGTACTCCCTACTGTGAACGTGGTACTCGCTGCGTTCACTACTGCTCATGCAAGACTTAAATTGTACGACTACCTGGACGCCTTAGATACTCAGGTGGCCTACTATGATACTGATTCTGTCATTTACCTGCACAGAGAAGGATTACACAAAGTAGAGACTGGAGACTACCTCGGACAGATGACCGACGAATTAGCCGACTACGGGTCGGGATCTTACATTACAGAATTTGTATCAGGTGGTCCAAAAACCTACGCCTACAAAGTTCTGTCTACTAAATCCAACGACCCCGTGACTGTTTGCAAAGTAAAAGGCCTATCGTTGAACCTTCGCACTTCGGGTGTGGTGAATTTTGAATCGTTGAAACGGATGGTACTAGATAGAGATGAAGACCCGCTCACTGTTACAGACACACGCATAAGAAGAACTGTATATCGTGAGGTCGTAACCGTGAGCGAGACGAAACTGTTTAAAATCACTGGAGCAAAAAGAAAGAGACATGGAGAGTACGATTCTTTACCTTATGGGTACATTAAAATTCCGCGACTAGAAAGAGCGATATGTTGAACTCTGTGTGTGTGTGTGTGTGTGTGTGTGCGTGTGTGTGTCTGTGCGTGATTGGCCCTCTGGCGAAGGGACTATAATCCTCGCAAGGCTGAATGTGTTGTAACGGAGATGCCAAAATTTATGGTTGGGCATCACGGAAACAGGCGGGTGGGGGCCTGTTTCACCCCTTCGGGGGTTTACATACCCCGTCCCATATGATTACCCCGTCAGTTGAACGATGGATGTGCGACGAGCTATTGCTGCGGAGCTTCATAAACCCGCGAGAAGAAATTTCAAAACTAGACGAGTGACTTTGAAATCGTTAACGGATATTTTTCAGGCGGATTTGGTCGAGATGATACCGTACGCTAAAGTCAATAAAGGGTACAAGTATATAATGACCGTGATAAACTGCCTTTCCAAATTTGCTTTTGCAGTGCCTATAAAGTCGAAATCCGGGTTAGAAGTAGCAGCCGCATTAGAACCGATATTTGAAAATCACAAAATGAAACATTTCCAAACCGATCAAGGTAAGGAATTTTTCAATGCGCACGTGCAAAAGTTAATGCGAAAATACAATATAAATCATTACGCGACCTATTCGGACAAAAAAGCTTCCATAGTGGAAAGGTTAAATCGTACTTTGAAAAATCTCATGTGGCGTGAGTTTACCGCACAAGGCAGTTACGAGTGGCTCGATCTGTTACCTAAAATAGTAAAGTCGTATAATAATACCGTACACAGTACTATCGGTATGAAACCCTCTAAAGTTTTGAAAAAACACAAAAAATTACTATTGGCAAAAATCGCGGGAAAGTCTATCAAAAGTCAGCCTAAATTTAAATTAGACGATAAAGTTAGAATTTCCAAGTACAAAAAGACATTTGCTAAAGGTTATCTACCCAACTGGACAAACGAAGTGTTTACGGTGTACGGTGTTAGGCCTACAAAACCAATCACATATGTTTTACAAGACGGAAAAGGAGAAATTTTAAAAGGTAGTTTTTACGGCGAAGAGTTAAGCAAGTCGAGCACGGGCGACGTTTATCTCGTGGAAAAAGTATTGCGCAAGAAAGGAAACAAAGTTCTTGTGAAATGGCTCGGATTCGATAAAACACACAACTCGTGGATAGATAAGAGAAAGCTGCTCTGACCAAATGTCAATGAGGTCACGACGTTGTGCAATAACGGAAGGCTTGGTAAGCAGCTCTCCTCGCATGCACACAACTCGTGGGTAGATAAGAGAAAGCTGCTCGGCCAAATGTCAATGAGGTCACAACGCCGTGCAATAACGGATGTGGAGGCTCGGTAAGCAGGTCTCGATGCCGATCGTAGAGTCTCGGAAAGCCGATCGTTAAAAAGAGAAACTCCGGTAAATGTCCTTTAGTTTCTATTCACAATGCGTATCGAAAGTATGTCGCACGCGCTTCGGATGTCAAATTTTGACGAATACCTTTCGGAAAGTAACAATACCAAAAAACGTCACAGTCAATTATTGCCCAATACTATTAGGTGTATTGTGTGTGGTCCTTCGAATTGTGGTAAAACCAATGTAGTATTTAATCTGTTGTTCGAGGAGCACGGATTGAAATTTGCAAATATTTACGTGTTTTCCAAGTCCCTTCATCAACCTAAATACAAACTATTGGAAAATGTTTTTGAAAATTCGGGTATCGGTTATTTTCCATATTCGGACAACGATAGTGTAATTCCCCCCAACGAAGCCGAACCAGATTCTGTTATGTTATTTGACGATATCGCTTGTGAAAAACACGATCATATACGCAGTTACTTTACCATGGGTCGTCATAACAATATAGATTCGTTTTATTTGGGACAGACCTACAGCAGAATACCCAAGCAGCTGATCCGCGACAATGCCAACCTTTTAGTAGTATTTAAACAAGACGAGATGAATTTGCGTCACATTTTTACAGATCACGTCATGCCGGACGTTTGTTTTGGAGTTTTTAAAGATATATGTGCTCTCGCGTGGAAGGATAAACACGGATTTGTGGTTATAGACAAAGACAGTGAGATTGCTGAGGGGCGGTATAGGATAGGATTCGATCGTTTTGTAAAAGATATATAATGCGTATTTACACGTACAACGATATCGGCTCGTATGCTTCCGTAACAAGACTTTCTAAACCAAAGTCAAACCTTTGTACTTGGTACTATCCCAATAGGAAACAATTTTGCGGCAACTATTGTAGTCGTGCTTCTAAACACGGGGATATATTTAACAGACGATGTTGGCGTCACAAGAGACGTGGAGGATACAGTAAAAGTTTACCGCCCGTGGTCATACTGATGATTACTTCCGGTCATAGGATTTACAACAGGGAAGCTTGGATAAAGTTTCTACACGAGAGCGAAAAGAACGGTGTACCGTTTGAGCTAGTTATTTACAACGAACACATGATGAAAG
>JAGFPH010001767.1:56370-76002 GCA_018207615.1 Philaenus spumarius | reverse complement strand
AGAAATCTTGATTTAATAACTTTGATCCCCCAAAGCCCCCTAAAATTTTGAATTGTTTTAAACCCTTTCTTAGCGAGCGCCTATGGCCCTAGAGGAAGCTACATACAAAATTTCATTCCAATCCGTTCAGAAGTTATGAAGAAATTGTGATTTAATAACTTTGATCCCCCCAAACCCTCCCTAAAATTTCGAATTTTTTAAAACATTTTCTTAGCGAGCACCTATGGCCCTAGAGGAAGCTTCATACCAAATTGCATTCTAATCTGTTAGGTAATTTTGGAGAAATCGTGATTTAGTTATTTTTACCCCCCAAAACCCCCTAAAATTTCCAATTTTTTAAAATCCTTGTTTAGTGAACTATTATGGCCCTAGAGGAAGCTACATACAAAATTTTATTCTAATCCGTTCTGTTGTTTTGAAGAAATCGTGATTTAATTAATTTGATCCCCCCAAAGCCCCCCTAAAATTACGAATTTTTTTAAACTCTTTCTTAGCGAGCGCCTATAGCCCTAGAGGAAGCTACATACCAAATTTCATTCCAATCCGTTCTTCAGTTTTGAAGAAATCTTGATTTAATAACTTTGATCCCCCAAAGCCCCCCTAAAATTTTGAATTTTTTAAAACCATTTCTTAGCGAGCGCCTATGGCCCTAGAGGAAGCTACATACCAAATTTCATTCTAATCTGTTTGGTAATTTTGGAGAAATCGTGATTTAGTAATTTTTACCCTCCAAACCCCCCTAAAATTTCCAATTTTTAAAAACCCTTTTTTATTGAACACTTATGGCCCTAGAGGAAGCTACATACCAAATTGCATTCCAATCCGTTCTATAGTTTTGAAGAAATCGTGATTTAATAACTTTGATAACCCCCAAACCCCCTCTAAAATTTTGAATTTTTTCAAACCCTGTCTTAGTAAGCACTATGGCCCTAGAGGAAGCTACATACCAAAATTCAATCCTCTCTGTTCGGTAATTTTGGAGAAATCGTGATTTAGTCAATTTTATTCCCCAAACCCCCATAAAATTTCCAATTTTTTAAAACTCTTTTTTAGTGAACACTTATGGCCCTAGAGGAAGCTACATACCAAATTTCATTCTAATCCGTTCTTTAGTTTTGAAGAAATCGTGATTTAATAAATTTGATAACCCCCAAACCCCCTCTAAAATTTCGAATTTTTTCAAACCCTGTCTTAGTAAGCACCTATGGCCCTAGAGGAAGCTACGTACCAAATTTCATTCCTCTCTGTTCGGTAATTTTGGAGAAATCGTGATTTAGTAATTTTTACCCCCCAAACCCCCCTAAAATTTACAATTTTTTAAAACTCTTTTTTTAGTGAACACTTATGGCTCTAGAGGAAGCTACATACCAAATTTCATTCCAATCCGTTCTTTAGTTTTGAAGAAATCGTGATTTAATAACTTTGATCCCCCTAAAACCCCCCTAAAATTTCGAATTTTTCAAACCCTTTCTTATTGAGCACCTATGGCCCTAGTGGAAGCTACATACCAAATTTCATTCCAATCCGTTAGGTAGTTTTTGAGAAATCGTGATGAGTGAGTCAGTGGGTTTTCGCTTTTATATATTTTTATATAGATAGCCTATTTTTTGAACAGCGTTCTATCTTAACATAAAGTAATTAATTCCTTTAATATTTATTTATGTAATCTTTATTATTTCGTAAATGCTATTTCAATCTTCCATTTCATTTATTTCCAAAATGTATTTTTAAGTTTCAACATTATTTTAAAAAATCACCTACTTTCTTAAACAAAACAAATTTTAGACCACAGAGAAAAGATACTCGTCTACCTTTTCATGTACTTCTGACACTAGATGTGGCACGGCGCTCGTCTAATTCACCAATGCGGTGCCCTGGCGATGATCCGTCTCTCTTTTCGGTTTTGCCGTCGATCCTCTTGAGCACGTACAGGGATGCCAGGTTTTCTGTGGTGTAGAAAGGTTCTTCAATAAAGCGGCAAACGGTTGTTTTATTCAAACGTTTATTTAAAGCAAAACAATATCGTCTATGCTGGCCCGAATTTATTACTAAACTAACTGAAGGTAAAGGCAAGCGAGTCCACCTTATGTGGCCTGGAGTCTACCCCAGACCAAGGTTATTAACAGCTGTCTTAGGCTAGAATATTTTAGTCTCAAGCTGGACCCCCCCCCCCCCTTTAACTATAAACTGTGACATCAACTATTGTTCTTGTGCAAGACATTATTTAGAACAACCACTATCAATATAGATCCAGATGTTATTGTTATATAACGTATTGGGGGTGTCACACATAAGAACGCTTAAATATTATAACATTTTTGTATATTAATGTTTATTGCCCAGCAAAGCCGAGCGTCCAAAAATTTATCAATATTAACTGGTTAAATATGATTGATAAATCGCCAAGCATCTTGCACAAGTTATTATTACAAAGTGTATGTTATACATCTGTGAGAGGTTTTTATTAACGTAGCTTAAAAGCGTATGGATTAAAGAATAATAACAATACTATTTTAAAACATTCATTTAACCAATAAATATAAAAACATTGTGTGTTTAATGCGAATATCATTCAATCATTTTTATTTCTTAACATAGAACTAGTGGTTATTGTTATATAAGGTGGTGGGTATCCGTCACAGATTTTCTTTGTCATTTGGTTGAATTAATTATGCAGTAAAAAAACGCTGGAATTTAAATGACGTTACACTGACCGACAGCGAAGAAGGGGATTTCTTTTCTTTCTCATTGAGTTGAATGACTTATACAGTAATTGAAACCTGTAAATTGAAGAACATTACACTGACTGACTGTAAAGAATGAATTTTCTTTGACATAAGGTTGAGTTACTTATGCAGTAATTAAAGGCTGGAACTTAAAGGATGTTACACTGATTGACATTAAAGAAAGGACTGTATTTTCTTTCCCACTGTGTCGATTGACTTATACAGTAATTCAAAGCTGGAAATTGAAGGACGTTACACTGACCGACAGTAAAGAATGGATTTTATTTGTCATTTGGTTTAGTTACTTTTGCAGTAATTAAAATCTGGAACTTAAAGGACGTTACACTGACTGACATTGAAGAAAGGACTGTATTTTCTTTCTCACTGTGTTGATTGACTTATACAGTAATTCAAAGCTGGAAATTGAAGGACTTATACTGGCCGACTGTGAATAATGGACTTTTTTTCTTAGTCATTGGGTTGAGTAATTTATGCAGTAACTAAACTCTGGAACTTAAAGGACGCTTCACTGACCGACAGTGAAGAAGGGGATTTCGTTTCTTTCTCATTTTATTGATTGTCTTAATGCAGTAATTCATAGTTGGAAATTGAAGGGCGTTACACTGGCCGACTGTAAAGAATAGATTGTCTATTCTTTGTAATTTAGTTGAGTAACTTCTGACGTAATTAAACTCTGGACTATAAGACGTAGTCGAATTTGACGTAATAAGTTATTAGAACTAAAAAAGCGAAGGTATTTATTTTCTTCTCGTCGTGGTTGACCAGATTAAAATCGTACACGTTTTACACAGAATCTCTTCATAAAAAGTCACTCAAATCAACGAGAAAGCAAAGGTATTTCCTTCTCAGAATGGTTGGCCAATCTTGCATCGTACAAGATTTACATAGAAATTGTGGATACTATTTCTCTCAAACCAATGAGAAAGTGAAGGTATTTTCTTTTTATCGTGGTTGTACAAAGTAACATAGTACAAGATTTATGTAGATTTATGCACAATAAATCATTACGATACCTACTTCTTGATGCCAGTTTTAATTATTACTATACATTTGATTTTTACCTTTCTTTTTTATGATTTATGATATTCTGTAGACAGCAATTTAAACTTCACTGAGCCATTCTCAAATAGCATTTAACTCATTTTTCACATTATAAAAAAAAACACTGAATTCACATAATGTACAGTGGTACAATGGTTTGTCAAAAGATATTAGGTGATTGCTGCAAGTGGCAGAACGTGTCAAAATAGAAATCTCTCTGCTTTCTCATTGGATGGAATAAGCAAATATTTCAATTCATACTGTGTCCTTGAAGTAGCTAATACCCACAATGTTAGGTAACCAAAATATAATTATTTTACAAACTACCGTCAGTGATTCAATATTTAATTAAATTATTTCCACTTCTTAAATCCCATGCAACCTTGCGAAGAAAATACTTGCTGAGTCCAGTGCTTCGTAGACTCTGTCAACATAATACATTCTGCTAAAACAATCTGCGGGGGCTTCTAATTGTCTACTACCATTTTACTAGTAGTACTAATTCAATATAATAGATCTAAACTTATCAACGTTGGAAACATAAAGATGAAATATAATATTTTAAATGATACCAAACTATGTATCATTCATACGGCCTAATGTCACATGTGACACGACAAACAAACTAAGAATAATTTACCTTTTAGCTTATTTGATTCTTAACCTAATTAGGTCTTGGGTATTTGTAATACTAGACTAGATAAAGCATAACAATGCTGTGTACAGAGTAAGAATTTTTATATTAACAATATACCTTGTATTTTTCATCTTATTGAACTCAACGTACTGTTGGTTGTATTTGAATATTCCAAAACCAAGTTAAACGTTTTAGATGTCTAAAACTGCCTTAATAATTCGTGCCGCCCTTCAGTCAATCTATTCATACACTATCACTCAACTTCTAATTATTGTTTTATATCAGTAGCATTTATCTTATGAACATATGCTTAGTTGACATTTCTAAACAAACATAAACATACAAATCTTATTAAGAATGGGCTTAATACTTGTGCTTCGCAATGAAACGTGATCAGGGCAGATTATTATAATTAAGGGTCAATAATGAGGGATAATTATGAATGGACATTAAACCTCGAAAACGAGGTAGTGGAGGGCCCGAGGATCACTGACAACTCACCTGGTTTAAGGCTCCGAACACCACGATCTCAGGACAACCACAAACGGGTTACCCAGCTTTGGTAAATAATATATCTAAATAAAAACTAATTGTAATGTTTAACAATAGACATTATTAGGGTTACAAAGTGAACTAAGCCCGTCAGCACTATTCAACAATACCAATATTTCAGTTACGACCGGGACTACTGTCAAAACGGCCCCCTTGAAACCGGTATTCACGCACAGTTGTCTTAGCTGGTCATAACTATAATTTTATTTTAATCACAACCAAAAACATTTAGACCGTAGCATATATAGTGAGTCCCGTCAAAGCCCACCCTACCCTAAAGTTGGTCCCCCGTTGTACCTGGGATCGAATACTTTTTTTTTCTTCTATGCCTTTACGGCATTATTGGCTTATGCCAATAGGCTTTGATTACAAGTATGAAACCTAAAACACTTTATATACACAAAAGTTCATAAAAACACTTGTATTACACTTATCCACTTATATAGAGGTTCAGTTCCACCATTAACAAGGGTTTCATTTATTTTTAAAACGATTAGGTTAATATATGTAGGTGTAGGACAATTACAAGGGTGAACAACATAAATTAGAAATTTAGTAGATATCTACATGGGTGATCATAGCAACGTTAATACGAATTGTATTGTGTTAAAACAATAAACTAAATTAACAAGATATGAAAAGTATAGTAGGAATACACAAGGTAATCTCCTCCTTCAGAAGAGGTCCTTCAGGTAAACCAAAAAGGTTAGACCTTGGATACATAAAACCCATGATCCAGGATTAACAGAAAAGATTTAAGAGATCCAACATAGGTACTAAAATACAATTGTAGTGATTTTAAGTCAAATTCCGTTGATCCAAACTATAAATCCCTCTTTATCAGGCCTAGGAACTCTATATTACCGCTTTTAGAATATTTGAACTACCGGATTGTAAGATATCTTTTAGTATAAAGGGAGGGTGCCAATTTTCCTTTCTTAGGTTGTTAATCAGCTGAATTCTGTTTGCATTATATGCACTACACTTAAAAAATATATGTTGTAAGGTTTGTTGTTCATCTATAGAACATTCCCTACAGATAGGGGATATCACTTTCCCTATGCGATATAGATATGAATATGTGTTGGCAAGTCCAAATCTTAATCTGCACAACGTTACTATAATTTTACGCCTCCAGTTACAACCGTTACCACGGTGCTTTAGTTATTGTTGGTTGTATATCCTTGTACCACAATGCTTTATTTACATTACCAAAATTCTCTACATCGTGCTTATTTTGTAAATATTTTAGGTGGCATATGATATTTCTCTTAGGTACAACACAGTCTGTTGTGAGTCCGTCGTTAGCTGATCTTTCATCGAATACTAGATCGTCGTCGGACTGCACACAGATTCCGCGACACGTTTACAGATTGACTCCCAATTCTAACCCTGATCCTGAGTGCACCACAGCGGTGGAAAGCATTATTTAAATAACTTAATTAATAACTAAAAAAAAGGTGTTTTCGACAATGTATCTGAACAATCTATTATACAAAACATATAATCAAACTAACTCAATACTGGAAACGGAAATATAACCTGTAATAGGAAATCAATTTAAGCTGCTTAGAACTTAATTAAATTATGTAGCCTACAAAGTATAAACTATTTATTAAATAAAATAATGCGGTATTTAATTAAACTACAAAATTAAGATCATGTTCAGAATATAAGTACGAAAATGGACTGGTTAACTGTTATTAACGATGGAAAAATATTTATCTTAGCCAAAAACAAAATGTTGAAACATGAACCCAATTGTTTAACTGGATGTCGTAAGAGTCGGATATTTTGTGGACAACCTACGGTTTTATTTGTACATCACGTATTCGCAAGCTAAGATGTAATTCAGTTGATACAAGCAGGAAATTTTCTCTACCTTTTGGAAAATGTTTATATAAAACTATGTTTTCAAGCATATTTGTTTACTTTATACTTTTACGTTTATCAGACTTTTAAAGCATGTAAAAAAATATGTTAGTGTTAAAAAGTATTGCTGCTGTATTCTGTTTGATAGTTTTCAATTATGTTACTTTTGGTTAGTTTTGATTAGTTAACTATTTCCACTCCCAAAATTTAATCACTCTTTATTCATAAGAAGTTATGAAAACTGTCCCTGATATTTGTTGTTTTGCTGAGTTTATTCAAAAGATGCAAGTAATCGAAATGTGACTGTTTTACGTTTTGTTAGTAATAAGGATAATTAATTTCAATTGTCTTATGCATTTTAAATCCACGTGGTTTAATTTAGGCTAAGGGACCTAAATGTTGCAAAATTATTGCATGTGAAGAGTTTTGCTGTTAATCTGATGTGTTGATAATATTTAACAGTATAACACTCCCATTTCATATATATGTTTCATTTTCTCTTGTATATTTTATATAGAAGGCTTACTGTGTTTAAGTGAATTTTCTATTCGTGATACAATATAGTTAAATTTATTAATGTCTGCAGTCCAGCAATTGGAATAGAAGTTTTTTTAGGCAGTCACGTTGCTCGAATAACGGTATCCCTGGATCTAAAATCAAAATGTTACAGCACTTCATAAAACAAATTCGAAAGAAATTTTGCCTTTTAACTACTATATCTTTTTGATAATTGGCGCAAATGATATCTTCAAGGAAGAATATTTAACTGCATCTAGTTCAATTATTTATTGAACTGGCTAGAATGTCTGGAAGAATAAATCCTAATGGTACTCTGATAGTTTTCACGTTACAAGCTTTCCTTTTGATACGTAATAACAAAGGAGTCGCACATTCTTAGGCAATGCAACGTGTTTTGGGGAACTCAATTGTGCATCATATTAAATCGCTTACTTCCACCACCGAGCCATGCTTAATAGACTATTATTCGTAGGTACGGCTAATCAGACGTAGGCCTACAGTTCGACTTTTAAAGTAAAAAAATCTACAATTTTCTTTTTTCTTTAAGCTAATAGGTGATTATTCGGAAAATTATGTACTCTGTAAGTTGGCCTAGATATCCACTAGAATTGTTACAATTTCAGTCTTTACACAAGCTTATTTTTTTACAATAAACTATACAAACTATACTCGCGGCCATGAAATTAGGCGGGTGAGAGAAATAGCGGTGTTGCCAGATATGGAACTAGTCAAGCGACGGAACGTCGAGATTCGCCTACCTCCACAGACGAACTGGCAACACTATGCATGCACTGTTGCCAAGTCCAAGCGCCTAAAAAAACAAAATATTTTTACACTAAAAATGTTTTGCATTTAAATTTAATAATTAATATAAAATATTTTTAATACTCATGTTGAGAAACATGAGTTCTTTTACTTTTTTTGTTGCTAGTTATGAATAAACTCAAAGAAACAGTAATAAATTACGCAAAGCTGCTCGCCAAAAGACAGAATCACACTAAATAAAATCATTCATATTATATTACAACTAACGAGAATGGATTACGCGACTGACGTGACGAGCAATATTTACTTTATATTTGTGGGAAAAGAAAAGAAAACTCTATAAACATTAAAATTATTTATAAAATAACAACTTCCAATATTACGCAGGCTACGAGCTACGGTTTTCGCCGAGCGCCCGCGTGTCTTTGTTCTTGATTCATACAGTTATGCATTTTACAACTAAACTAAGAATCTCGTAAAAAAAGTTTCGAACAAAAAATGTTATTCATACGATTTTCTACAACTTTGCACCAGACGAAATCTTGCTGCCCAAAACAACAACAAAATCCTCGCTCGGTGAAAAATTCAATACATTGCGGTTTTGAATTAAATTACCATTTAGGTTTTTGTTCTTTTGTTAATTATTTGCTGCCGTTTGAAAAATAAAAAAGTCATACCGTTGGAATCAGTAGCATTTTCTGAAGGCAGTGGTATAATTTTATTGCACAATGCTCTGTAGACAGATTCACAAGCACGAGAGGAAGCACACTACCTTGCGCTTCAAAACCTTTACATGACGGGTGTAAGTTGTAGAAATAACTATAACAAGAATTGGCAACACCGACATTTCTCTCAACCGCCTCCTAATTTCATGGCTGCGAGTATAAGCATAAATGTACACTTTCGAAATAATCAAAATAAATTAAGATCACTCAATTTATCGGAACGCACTTTAATTCACTGTATTATTTCTGTATTACTCATTGTTATTTTCAGTCAACTATTCTCGGTAAGTTTGCGATTTGTTGTAGTTTATTAACACACTTGATCTTTTGCTTGTTGTATGCATTTCGGCGTGTCATATTTAACAATATCTGGCCCCATTCTTAACAGTTTTAAGAGTAATACAGTATATATATTTCAGACATCTATGCTATATGTTTTTTTTTTGTTTTTTTTAAATTTATTTATTCGTTGTAGGTTGAAATTTGTTATATTTTTGTCGTGTTTGTTTTTACTTTCCAACCTTAAATTTAGAGATTTGTTTACCCCAAAAATTAAACAAATTAGTGGGCCATAGCATATAGTGGAACAAAGTTCTCAAATAAATGGATTTACAGTATGGTTGTAGTTATATTTTAAGTTTGTCTCTCAGTACTTTGGTATATCTTTGTTTAATATGGAAGAAGTGACAATACATGAGGAGGAAGATATACCTCGTCATTTCCATCTCCGCTTATTGCAAACCCATCTCAGTGTAAGTGTATTACAAAGTTATGAAGAAATAAAATAAAAAATGTGTTGTTCCAACGGAACTTGATACCGACCGATACATTTGAGGCAAACAGAAGATAATAAGGCTTCGTCAAATAATAAGACAACGACGTCGATGATCAGCGACAATACTTTAGATCCTGGTTTTCAGGTCGGCACCCGCAACTTTTCCACTTTCCAACAGTGGAATTGCTGCGAGACAAAAATTATCCAACCTTTCTTCCCAATCAAGACCTAAGCTTCCGATACCATTTTCAGCACCCAAGCTACTCTTGCATATGGGCCAATTAAATGGCCAACCAACAGAACAGCTCTTAAAGTCGTTGTCAATAGAACCAGAGGATTAATTGTATTTAGATTTCTACCGAAAAGGTTCTCTCTAAATCTAAAGCGCTTTTGTCATGTGTATTGAAAAATACCATTTATAATGGCTTCTCAATAACAAAATTGTGTTATAGATTCGTACTGTTTTTCCTCTACAAATACACCACTCGGTCCTAGCTCAGTGAGTTTACAGATCACCAAACTCTCACAGAGCAACTGGCGTATTTTATTTGCAGTGTGAACACATTTCTTCACTCTTATTAGCAGGTTTAAGAGACATTGATAGATTGGCAATATTTTCTCTGGTATTTCTTCTAAGCCAAAATCTCATGTATGAACTGTGAACCGTCTGCCAACAGTGGAAAAAAACTAGTATCAGTTTTGGAGAGACATAATTATTATTTAAATTTATTCCCCGTTTCACCCCTAAGAAAACAAAAACACGAAGGAAACCATTAGTTATTAATCATACCCCTCTCATTATGGGAACCGTACACTTCCTCCCTAAAGGTTTTAGCACACAAAACATCCGGGTACCCTGATCGACCAAGGAAGACCCCCTCTCTGCGAATGGGTTCACGTCTTTAACTAGTAATCATACCAACTTAAGAAATCACAATGATGGTCATTTAAACTGGATTAAAGGGATTATAATGAATCTAATTTATTTTAAAAGCCCTACTAAATCCACTCAAGACCACACTCATACTACACATATAACCCTCTTGCTAAGTGGCACAAAAAGACCAATTTTCTATTAACTCCAAACTCTAAATCCAATGTCACTTTACTAATAGACCAAAATACTCTGTTTTGCTCACTCAGAACGTTGTTTTCAATACGCCCTAGTCCGTCCTTCACTCGACTCGTGATGGTTCTTCCAGACGCCCCAATGGTCCAAACTTCGATCCGTGTACAGATTCTTGTGAGGCTAATCTGCCTCGCGGTGTCCAATCTCCCGGCCTCCGTCGTCGTAGCAAAAACCGGCCTCGATTCCGGCCTTTATACAATCCATCTAGCTTCCTTGAGGATATCCCTAAGCTAGACCATCGCAACGCGAGTTCCGTGTTCCGCGTTGCATGACCTCTTACGCAATGTTGTTGATATTTCCGGATTCATACTCTTCCGCGTCTGACTTACACAACTCCAATACCTTTATATTAAAAATATACTAACTCTAACAATGAATATAACTAAACCTACCTTAAACCCTCGACTAATCCTAACAGTACGCATTCAAATAAATTCTGTAAAATGGTCAAAGTGTTTAATCTTCAAAGTGTATAATGGTCAAAGTGTGTATAGCATTGATTTTTTTTTTTGAAATAGTAGTGTAAATTGGTGATGGTTTTTAGAGTGATGAATATAATTATGTGTGGAAGGATGTTGTGTATGAGTGTATATCAATTTTAAACCTAATATTTTGCTTTAGATTAAAGTCATAATAAAATAATAGTATTGTGCTTTCGGAATGGATAGGTCAGGCGGCGTTAATCTTGCTCCTTTCTTTAAAGTTGAAACAAAAATATGTAGGAATATTTTATAGTCTAGGTTGGCTCAAAAAGGGTCTTTAATCTCCAGCCAACTCAGATTCTGTAATTATATGTTTAGGATATTTACGAGTATTAATTTATGTGAATGGATAATGTTTGGTTTATTTGATTATGTTTAATTGTATTGTAATCTATTTATTATGGTATTTTTTTTCAACATGTTAGCCCACGGATTGGAGAATTTTATCAATCAATTGACATGTTTAATCCATGTTTTTAAAGTTTCTTAGAAAGTGTTTTAATGTTTCGTAAAGTGTGTTTGTGATTTTTGTTTTTTGTAATGACTTCTAATGTATTTGATGATCTGATGAAGGGATTTATTTCAATTGATGTGTAATCTGAAGATGGGTACTTAGGTTACCCGAAACCGCGGTAATCACCAAGTGATTTTATAATTTTAAACAAGACAAAAAGCAAGTATTGTACGTACCTAGTAAATTAATTGATTGCATTATTGTTGTTTAAGATTAAGATAGTTATGGTTACTCTGGCTCGGCAAAGACACTACACACCCTACTCAGCCCGTTTTTGAAAGAGCTCGAAGAGAGAAAGTTATTTTACCCAGAAAGCACACCAGTTAACACACCAGTTAAAATTTCATAAGAATCGGATAAGTTTTTGTATCAATCTGCAATCAACAAACATAAGTTGTCTTGTTTATAACATAGTAGACATTTAAATTTACATATTTAACAAACATTTTGTTACATGTTGTAGGTGAGTAAACGTGTATGCAGTGGTCAAAATACAATATGGGTCTACTCTGGTGAGTGTTTACTTAGTAATTAGTATTCAAACAACAAAGTTATGAATAATCTGTTATTAAATAAACTAAATACAAATAGTTCATAAATTAATAATAATTTGTATTTTACAATTTTTGGCAGCCATCTAGGTTTAATGTATTTAAGTACTTGAACAGATTTTATACGAACTCTTCTACCAAATCTTTTCTACTTTCTGCCATTTGACACATCGTAAGAACGATTGTTTATGTCCATAAATGTCCGTTAGTCCTTAGTAATTACTACAAATACAATTATCATGAATTACAGTGAGTGGTTATAATAACACATATTCATATGTAGAGATAACTCTGTCTTGGCAATGCACAACAATGTCGAAAGTAATTTATATCAATAAAAACAGTCTGTTAATTTAATAGCTATTTGGCAATGGAGAATAAAAAGTCAATATATTAATCCCATAATAATTACCGTTTCATTAATACAATACGATTTTTTTATTTCTTTGTCATTCTTCTATGCCTTACAATTTTATTTTATTTTTTTTTTATTTCTTATGTAGCGTTTTAAAAGTGGTTTAAAGTGAATACCACAAAATAAAAAAAAGTGACTATGTAAGAAATAGATCTGGTTTAAAGTGAGAGTTATAAAAACATTCGTACCCTGTGGTTATATTTAGAACATTATTCTTTCACCTAAAGTGTGTTTGCATATTTGTTAGAACAAGTTCGAAGAGGAGTTAAAGTAACTACCCCTAAAGAAAAAAAGGCGACAATATAAAAAATATATCTGGTTTAGTGTGAGAGTTATAAAAGCAATCGTAGCCTGTGGTTTTATTTAGAACTTGATTCTTTCTCCTAAAGTGTATTTAGATATTTGTCAGAACACGTTTGAAGAGGGGTTGAAGTAACTACCCCAAAAGAAAAAAAAATGTTGTGTGCTTAAGACGTTGGAAGTGATAACTTCTACGACCGATTTATATTTTTATCAGTATTAATATTAGAGGAGAATAAGAGTCAACAAATTACACAAGTCAATATATTGTCAAAACATATTATATCATATTTTGAAATTGCATAATTATAATATTATAATATAATAATTATAATATTGTAATATTATAATATAATAATTATAATATTGTAATATTATTATGTAATAATATTATATTTATAATAAGTATGCGATAAATGCTGATCATTATAATGGAAGTAGTATTTATTTAGTGACTAATGATTTTGAGTGAGGTATTACTTTATGACTTTACATATAATTCTAAGAATAATTCAATATGTAAGGGATAATTATTATAATAATATAATAACGTATTATTTTATATTATGTATCGTTTATTCCTTCCCCACGCACTTACTTGTCTATATATACTATTAGCTGGCAGGACAATGCTTCGCTATTGCAATAATATGGTTACCTACAGAAAATGTTACATTTAAAACTATTAGCTGATTCTGTTGTATTTTGAGATAGTGGTTTTTTACCGCTTGCCTATATGCATTTAAGAGATTTGTAGTAGAAAAACGCTTCCGTCTTTTTTTCCCTCGTTTTTTGGCATTTGTTCTGGAGGCGACCGAACTGCATCAAATGATGATGTACTCTGTTTTGATGGGGTTGGAAGTTGAGAAATTTGGAGAACATCGGCTGAAACCTGGGATTGGGAAGCTGACTGTATTTCCTCCACACTAATATCCATTCAGTTGTCACGTGAAGAAGGTGTGAGAGGAATGATAACATCAAAGTGGCCTCTCGTGAGATCCCCAGTAAACCTTAGCCTCCCTACTCCCTCAATCGGTTCGAAAAACTCTCCCACAACAAATAACCATCTTTGTAGACCTGAAATTCATAACAAATAATATGTTGGATGCTGCTTGAATTTCACAGGAGGTTCCAAAAGTTACCGGTTTGCTCATATCCGCGATATATTCTTTTTTGTTGAATAAATATCTCCTGTTACTTTTAAAGTATATGGTTTGAATTAACAACTCTGGTCCTCACCTCAAACCCCAGTGAATTGTGTCATGTACAATTAAAGCCAAAGAGTAGAATAAGCATTGGCCATCTGGCGTAGAAGAAATTACTTTGTGATGAATAGACACTCCATTAACGTGTATGACCTCCATTGTTGTAATATGAAGCTAAGTTTTATATTCAAGCGAGTAAAATAAGTTATAGTAAAATAAAACAATGTAAAATATTACTTTGTCAAAATGTACAAAATGTAAAATTTTTTCTAAACTTACTTCAATTTGTAAAAATCAATCTTATTTACAAAACTTAAAACGCACAAATATAACATTATAAATTATAATATTTATTACTATAATTATCCCTTACATATTGAATTATTCTTAGAATTCTATGTAGAATACATACACTAATACCTCTCTCAAAATCATAAGTCACTAAATAAATAATTTTTACATTATAATGGTCTATTTTTCGCATACTTATTATAATATAATATATTAATAATATAACAATTATAATAACGTATTATTATATACTATGTATCGTGTATTCCTTCTACACACGCTTACTTGTCTATATATACTATGTATCGCCTATTCCCTCTCCACGCTCTGACTTGTGTCTACGTAAAAAGTTGCGTGACGCGAGATTTCATAAACATGGTCAAGCGAAAGTGCCCAACGGGCCAATAGAAGTTATCACTTCAAAAGGTGATTATATAAAAAATATATCCGGTGTACATTGTGAGTTGCGTAGCAATCGTAGCCTGTGGTTTTATTTAGAACATTATTCTTTCTCCTAAAGAGTATTTGGAAATTTGTTAGAACAAGTTTGAAGTTGAAGTTACTACACCAAAATAAAAAATAAAAAAATGAAATGACTATATGAAAAATAGATCTGGCTAGAGTAAGAGTTATAAAAACATTCGAACCTGGGTTTTTATTTAGAACATTATTCTTTCTCTTAAAAGTGTATTTGCATATTTGATAGAAAGTTTTAAAAGTTTTAAATGATTTCATAGAAGTCAAAAGTTTGAGAGTTTAAAATAAACTACGGAGGCATTATATGAATAGAAAATATTAATAATTATTGATTTAATTCATCGAAAATTCTCTCCAAACTTTATTTATTATTATATTTTTTTTTGTATTACTACTTTAAAAGGGTTTTATATTTTAACTGTAAATCTTTTAAGACTGTTGGTTTTTAACGCCTTTTTACTTAAAAAAAATGTCACTTCCAAAACTTAACTCATTTGTAAACTTTACCATCATATTTTGTTATTTTATGATATTCTGCTTCGTGTGCTGCTTCGTTAGTTGCCATAAAGTTTGTTATAGATTAAACTGAACAGGTACATGACGAACATTATTGTCATTTACACGACAGAGTGTCACATTAATTTTTTAACAGAAAAAACAGAAAAAAATAAAGTTTTATCAACAACATTTTATTTAATCAGATTTTAGTAGTTTCAATCAATGTATATGGTTTTGGTTTGGTTTGGAAGTGCGCTTGTGTTTTTTCTTTGTATTAAAATTTTTCTCGGGAAAATTTATATACTTTTATGTTTTTTTATTTAATTCTTTTGTTTATTTGAAGAAAAAATGTGTGGCATATTTAGATATTATGTAATTTATTTCATTGTGTAGCGTACGTACGCGGAGGACAAATATTTGATCGCATAACTTTAGGTTAACAACTTTACCAGCCAATGAAACTTATTTAGCTTCAAATATTGACAACCTGCCACTTACAATTTATTACATGTGACTTCCACCCACAGAGTACCAGCATTCACAACTATTATTTCGTTAATAAAATAATAATTAAGCTTTTATTAATCTTAATAATTATTACTATTTTACCAGATTCTCTAGTTTGGAACATATAACAAACTACATAGTAGGCCAGATTCTTTGCCCACAATTGACGAAACGTCCTGTTTCAAGACAGACCGTCATTTCGTTTGTCTGACTGTTGGTTTAAGACCAAATAAAAAGCGATGTTCTGTTTTCTTCAAATTTGGTATAAATGTTGCTTAAAGTTAGGAAAACGACGAAGTGTAGAGATTTTTTTGTAAAATAATCGTTTTAATATTATTATAATTATCATACAAATTGTAAATGATTCTCCAAGTATGTTATCGAAATTGTTCGTTGTTCGATGTATAAACGGCAGATGAATGGTTAGAGCCAGCGACTTCTGTTATAAGGATTCTCTGTTCGATTCCGTGAATTTTTATTTTTCAAATGTCTTCCATATTGATATGTCTCATAATCGTATTTTTTTCAATCTCATGGATGAATAAACTTTTTTACTTTTTCAAATTTTTTCAATATTAATTGTGTCATAATCCTAAAGAGTCTATATTTTGCTTTATGTGCCTCTACAAATAAATCTTTAAAAACCCTTGTAAAGTACGATATAACTAAACATTAAAGAAATTGCGGTAAAGCATAAACAATTCTTTCAGTGTAAATTATAAAATTGTAACCTGTAAAAAGATCTTAATCGAAAGAAACAAAATCAAACCTGATGCTATGAACCAAATAAAACTTAGTTAAGGGTTATTTAAAAATGTAGTTTGTCAAAATTATAACCATAGGAAGAGTATAATAGGTACAAAATCTCTTATTTTACACAACTTTATAAAAATTATTTATAAGCTAAAGTAGAAAAGTCGTACAAAATCTCTCGAAAGCTTCGTTTTAGGAGTAGGCCTATTACTAATTTTGTAAAATATAAAAACCTGTTTATACCACTCACTTACGGCCAAATATGTTGTTCGATTTTCTTCAAATTTTACATGAATATTCTTTAAAGGCATTTAAAATAACTAGTGATATAATTTTTATTTCTTGAGTCCATTTATACGCAGTTAAGATGGTTAAGGGAAAGCAAAATCATAAATGAAGAAAATTATCAATTCTGTAATAGGTTTCGTGATTCTTTGTAAATTTATATTCATATCTCTAGCTCGAATCTTATCAAATCCTGCGTTTGTTGACATTGAGATTTGCAATCATATTACTGATGTCGTCGATATTACAAGAATACAATGTGAACTGAAGCAAAATAGGTTTATGAAAAGACACATTCGTATTTCAGCAAATTTGAATTGTGAATAAACGGATAGAAACTAACTAGCGAATTGATTCAACAGTTCCTGTACATTATTGGATTGAAACGAGGAAATTATGCATTGTTTGATACTCTCTAACATTAAATTACTATTATGCCATAAATATGTTTCGAGAATAGTTCTTATTAGACAAAAACCTTTTTTATAAAAATCTACAATAAAGAGCAGATTTTAAATTTTTTCGCGAGGTCTACTGTTCGCAGAACTACTAGTTATAAATTAATTGTTGGAAATGATTTACCAAACGGTCGCCATTTAACGAAAGTATTGCGTGAACATAAATATCCGGACACTATAACAATAACTTACTACATAATAATTTATGGTTTAGTGGACTTGGTTCACTATTGAACTGAACCCTCCATATTAGAACATGATTTATACCACGCTCTATGACACAACCTGACTCCATTACTGTTAGAAATGGCACTCTTATCTTACCTGTGTCGTAACGAATAAGGACGATCAGGTTCAAAATTAGTCTTGGGCTCGTCACAATTTAAGTTCTAATATTTACGCCACTAAATATTAAACTATACAACATAATTCACATTCATGTGTAAACCATTCAGCAATAACACAGAAACAATTAATTAAAAATAAATCCCACACGTTATATAATACGTTTAATAATGTTCTTATATATGCTGAATTCAGCAAACATTCTATAGTAACGTTAAAATGTTTGTCTCTCAAAAATTGGTTGTACTATTGAACTATTTTTGATTAAATTATTTTGTATGTTAGCGTCTAAGTGATTGCATTCAATCCTAAAGAAACCTTTTAAATTATGTATGATAAAAGGGTGTTACAACCTGTAAGATTACAAGAAAGGGTTAAAGGTAATTTTCACATCAAAAGGTATGTATTTTACCAGCATATTATCCTGAAAGATTCTTTCTTTAATATTTTTATATTAGGGGTATAGGCCTATAAACATTTGACTCACTCTATGTGATCAAGGGTTTGTTGATAAGATCAGACAAATCAACACTTTGTCTAATGTTATCAACCTGATATTATTTCAACTATGAACATTTGTTAATCACATTTACTAAATTTATTAAAGTTAATTTTCATCCTAATACCTGAAAACTTTAATAGACACAAATACGAAGGTATTTCACAAAATATAAACTAATTGCAGAATGTCTGTAATTACATTAAACTCACGAACTAACTCCATCATTAAACTCAATTTAAGATTCCCTAAGGACTCTGACTGAAGAAGGATTAGGAATGCTACCAATATTATCTCCTGTTCCATGTTTCCGTCCCTAGAGAAATGTTGCACGAGGGGAAATACGCGATTTCAAACTCTGTATTATTCTTATAAACGCACTATAACCAGAATCATCAAAAAATACTTAATACAATTTATAATACAATCAAATAATATACGAAGAATTATATTTTTACTATTGTCTTACAAAATCAATTAAGGCTTATTACATTTTAATCTAGCTGTAGTGCCGATCTTACCCCTGTTCAAAAATAATCAACAAATTACTAGATTTTTTATTTTCTTTAATTTGTGAAAATTATATTTACAAAAATTTAGTATATTTAACAAAAATAAACCTTTAAATTTCCGTCAACTATTGCCAGTTTTTATATTTAGGATAAAACTATTAAAATAAATCATAGTAATAAACTTAACGCCTTTGTACTAATAATACTCATTAGTTCTAACTTTAGTTTAGATTTTTCAAAAATAAAGATAAAGGTAAAACATTTACTACAACATAAAACAATGCAGTAATCTTACCAACGTATTATAAACAAACCTATATTTGGCTAATGTTTTGATGCCTAAAATAAATTTATAAAAACAAGACATTTACTACATTATAAATCAAAGCAATATTCTTACCAAACGTATTATTAAAAAACCTATGTTTGTTTAATGTTTCGATGTCTAAAATAAAATGACCAAAATAAAACATTTACTACATCATAAAATAATGTGGTAATCTTACCAACTGCATTATTACAAAGCTATATTTGTCCAATGTTTTAATGTATAATACAAAATTATCAAGGTGAAACATTCACTACAACATAAAACAAAACAGTAGGGTAATTTTAAAAACTTACAATTATTAAACCTATGTTTGCCAAATATTTTGATGTCTAAAATAAAATTATCAAAGTAAAACATTTAGTACAACATAAAAGAAAGCAGTAATCTTACCAACTTACTTTACTATTAATAAACCTATGTTTGCCAATTGTTTTGATGTCTAATGTA